>NW_019773914.1:73551-92095 GCF_001039355.2 Lingula anatina | reverse complement strand
AAAAGAAAAAACAGTTTTCCACTTATCGTGTTATCGGTAAAAGTGCACGGCGACGGCGACGGCGACGACGACAGACGCAGATGACGGCTATATGTACAGACACATCTGTGTCTGTACATAAAAAGCATTAGAGAATTTCCTCTTCCACAGAATAAGAAAGAGTTGATGAGATTCTTAGGAATGACAGGATACTACAGAAGATTTTGTAAAAAATTTTCTGATGTCGCAGCACCACTCACAAATTTGCTTAAGAATAAGAAAGATGTGAAGTTCAAATGGTCTGATGAATGCAATAGTGCATTCAACACAATTAAGTATATGCTGTGTAATAGCCCAGTGTTAAAAGCACCAGATTTTAGTCAGCCTTTTCATCTGGCTGTTGATGCAAGTGATATATATATATATATATATATATATATATATATATATATATTTTTTTTTAAGAGGGAGGGTATGTAACAAGCCTAGATTGTGTTTCCATATGCTATTAAGTGAATGTATATTTAGCATATATTAAGATAGTTAAAATATTGATTAATTAAATATTAATGTATTCTTGTGTAAGTGTAATTCTTTAAGGGGGAGGGTATGTAACAACCCCAAATTGTGTTAGTTGGGCTCAACCGGAAAAGGTCAGATTGTGTGGGTTGGGTTCAACCGGAAAAAAAAAAGGAAGGGTGGAGGCCGGGAAGGAGAAAGGAAGGGAGTCACCGTGGGAAGCTAATGTTTCCAGGAATTTATACACTAAAAACATATATAGCCTGGAAATAGAGTAACCCAGCATGGTGACCTTTATGGAATGATTACAAAGATAGTGACATTTCAGTGATGGTGAGCTTTATGAAATGATAACAAAGACAGTGACATATCAGTGACATTTGTAACACCGGCGGCGGCGTCCACGTCAGTGACCGTTTTATCATTCATGATAACTTTTGCGACGAATTATTCAACCTCCCTGGTGTATAAGGAGAATGATGTCGACATGCCGCCTCCTCCACCATCGCTTTCATCGTTTCCAGTACCAGTGCCACCATGAAGATGTTTAAACGAGAAGGACAGCTAGTGTTCCGGATAACTATGTCAATGTGTCGCCTCCTCCATCATCGCCTTCACCGCTTTTAGTACCAATGCTTCCATGAAGACGTGTGAACGGGAATTAAGTAGGATTGTTACATGGTTTATTTTTGTTAAATGACTATGCATTTAGAGACATTGTTGATTTATATTAATAAATTATATTTGAGAGTACAAATAAAACTTTATTTTGTCATAACACCTACAAGAATGGGTGGCTGAACGACAAGCATATTGATGCAGTACAGCAGTTCATGAGAGAAATGTCATTTGGCATTGGTGGTCTCCAAAGTACTCTTACAATGAAGCACTCGAACAGGTTTCCACCACTTCCAGCTGAAGAAGAAGCCATACAGTGTCATGATAGAGGAGAACATTGGGTTGTTTCATCATCAATTGGAGGTGTGATAACTGTGTATGAATCTCTATCGACTAATCTTAATCATAGCTTGACACAGCAACTTGCATCTCTTTACAAACTACATGCTAACCATGATGGTTGTCTTCAGGTGACAGTTTGTTGTCCACAGAAACAAGTAGGTGTCTCTGATTGTGGCCTATTCACTATAGCAAATGCTACTGCCCTTGTATGTGGAAGCAATCCAAAGAAAATTGTTTGGGACCAATCTAAGATGAGAAATCATCTGACATCTTGCTTTGAGAACCAGAGACTGTCATTGTTCCTCTGCAAACACCTACCCCAGGAAGATCCACTGTGTCCTAAAGAAGACTATCTAGTCAGTGTATACTGTAAATGCTTTATGCACCAGCCTGATGTTCAACTGTTAAGATGTTGTAAGTGTTATTCCTATTTTTACATATCATGTGTAGGTTTGAATGCCCAGTCAGTTGCGTCACTTCTTTGTGATGACTCCTATGTTTGTAGTTCATGTCAATCTGACCATTCCTGAAAATGTAGCATTCTTGAAAATGCAGAAGAAGTATCTCACTTCATGAAATCACTTAACTATATGATTGAATAGTAACATCTATTTTGATAGTATTTGGGTAAAGTGACCCTTGTCTATTTTGATTGTATTGGGTATTTAGTGACCCCTGTCTATTTTCATTGAGTTAAGTTTGTCTTAAGTTGAAAATCCATTGAAACAAACAGTAGATTGAAAAAATGAGTTAACTTTTTAAAGAAATTGTGAAATTTGTGTTTTTTTCTGTGAATGTATAACTCTCTACACTCTGAAATGTCACCCGATGAAGTAACCTGGATTATGAAATAAATATGGTACTGAAGAAAGTTGAATTTTGTATCAAATTAGTTGTTTTTTGAAATTTATAATTTGAAATTTTGACATTTAATTTGTTAATTAAGTGGGGGTGGGGCTTTGGAATGAAAATATTCCTGCTTTCACGAGTAATATTTTCACAAGAGCTAGTTATAAATCTGATCATTCTCCAGTTATATTAGAACTAGATTTAAATCATTTCAGAAAAGGCAAAGGCCTATGGAAGTTAAATAATAATTTACTAAAAAATTAAGAATATGCTCATAAAGTTAAAGAATTCATCGCTAGGGTAAAAAGGCAATATGCAGCTTGCATGTATAATTTTGAAAAAATAGATGATATCTCGAATGACTTGATTTACTTCACAATTGATGATGCACTATTTTTGGAAACGTTGTTAATGGAAATTAGAGGAGAAACAATATTGTTTGCGACGTACATGAAAAAAACAAAAATGAAAAAGAAAGGGAATTGGAAAAGGAGATTAATGAAATTGAATCTAATTCATCTTTTGATGGCTCTTTGAATCTTTTACAATAGATGAAAAAAAGTTAGAGTTAATCTGAATTAGGGAAGAAAAATCAAAAAGAGCAATTATAAGATGGAAATGTAAATGGGTAGAGGAAGGGGAAAAACCTACAAAATACTTTTGGAAAATCGCAAATACCTCAATAAAACCATTCAAAGTCTAAAACAAATTGACAATACTTTCATATATGACCATATGGAAATTTTAGAGAAAACAAACTTTTTTCAGAACCTGTATACAGCAAAGGAAGGTGATATTGATGATGTTGATTTTAGTGAAGGGAGTTAGAAATATTGATTTATGATAAAATAAAAGTTACTGTAGAATTCTGTATTGAAATCTTTATCTTGGGCACATATTCAAAGGTTTTCAAGCCACTAGACTATATCATACTTGTTACTAAGTTATATATATATATATATATATATATATATATCAATTCAGAGAAAAACATTCCGGTTAATTTTTAGGGTCTGAAAAAGTTCCTGATAAGTAATTATGCAATAGAGAAAGAAATAGCTCTACGGAATTTTAAACAGAAAGAATTTGCATTTATGATATTATTTACTTAGCATTGACATCTAATTACTTTATATGGTACATTCTGTTTATATATGATTTATATTAATGCTAAATAAATAAAAATTTAAAAAATATTCCTGCTTTTTTACACTTCTTTTATTGATGAAAATGGCACGATATTTTTAAAGACTCTATTTATAATCATTTTCTAAATTTTATTTGTAAAAGTAAATGTACTAGTCATAGATTAAAATAATTAAGATTTAGTTGGTGTCCTATGATGATATTGGAAGATAATATTGATATGTACGCCTTGGAACTAAATATAGATCGATAGGGTTTCCCTGCTAAACTAGGTCATGTTTGCTAAACTAGGTCATGTTGTACGTCATCGGACTTTAGCTCCATATGAACTAGCGCCGACCCCATGTGATTGTTGTGATTGATCCTACAAGTTTAGTACATAAACTTGGTGTCAGAAGTAGGATTACAAATTACCTATATTGATGTAATACCAGCAAATGCCATGGTAATTATCAGTTTATTCAGTTACTTTAAATGTATATAGGTTAAAACCAAAAAACAAACGCTCAGGCACGTTCAGCTCACGACTCCTATCTTCCAATTCAGTAACAGTTAACATAAACTGATCCTGGCATAACAGAGCTATTTCGAACAATGAAGGTTCTTTATTTTGTTACATGCAGTACATTGCAGGCTATTTGGTTCTTTGTTTTTGTGCCTACTAGACTGAATTCTAGAATGCTGTCAAAGTGGACAATATTTTTCAAAGTGGACAATATCTTGTCTTATAATGAAAATTGTTTAATATTTAAGACTCTTGAAGATTAGTTATTTGGTAGACTATTTAGTTATGACACTTATTTTTCTCCGGGACTGGAAGTTATACACCTCGTGGAAGCAGATGCAGTTTGCAGACGCTTCATTCCAATTCCCTTTTTTTATCAGTACTGAAAGTGCCAATGTTTAAGAAATGAATATATTATTAGCATGCTCTGTTATGTGCTGTTTCAAGCCTGAAGGTCACAAAGTAGTGTAAGTTTCTTCACTTAACATGTATGTGCCATTGTGTAACATTTTACAAAAGCAAGTTAGACTGTGGTAACATTGGTCAACAGAGAGTTGGTGTTTGCGCAGGCCAAGAGATTTGTTTTTTTACGTTCAGTTGTTATTATTGTGCATCTTCCTTATGAAAATTGTTTTCTTATTGTTTATAGTTTAGAACTCACCACATTCAAATAGTTTTATGGGTTTAAGATGACAAACATTCATATAAGATTAAACAATAGAACCTATGTTATTACTAATGTATTAACTTTGTTACTTTACAGTTATGATAAGGTTAAAAGTTCTGTTTTGCATTTAGTAAGAAGTATACAGAAATGTGTATCTAATTAAATTAAAAGTTTCACTTAAGTTTCAATGTTTATTTTCAGCAACGACACTTGTAGCAATAAGTCAGTCAATAAAGAAGTTAAATGCTGTTACAAAGTTGATGAACATTCAAAATGGATACCAGACCATCATATGATGAAGATGATGTGCTACAGGAAGGCATACCCAGGAGAAGTAGCAGGAAGCCTGTGCCCTCCACTAAAAGAAAAGAAAACATGGAGCAAAGAATTGAGGAAAGAGACAGGTAACAAAAAATAATTAAAAAAAAAAAAATGAGTTAAGAGAAGCAATGCTATAAGATGATGTAGATGCCATCCATTGTAGTGCAATGAAAGTAATGGAGAAAACTTGGAAGACATTCACTACTTGTCATCTAGGTCTTGTTCTTGAATGCGTAAGTGATGAAGACAAAGACGAGGCTTATGAGATTTATGAGCTGGAGGAAGAAAGGTGGCTGGCAGCCCATGATGACGATGGATCTGAAGAGGGGACATATTCAGCAAGTGGCAGTGAAACCTAAGGGGGAAAGCACATTGACACACGTGGACTGGCTGGAGTGTTGATGTTGCCCAAGGCAGAAATGCAAAGAAGTATACTGTTTTTAAGGTTATACAATCTTAAGGACCGAGGAAGCCAACTCCATTATCATTTGAAGAAAATATCAAACAAAACTGGAAAACTTATGTTCCTGAGTATGACATATAAAATGGCACCTATTACAGTGAAATGACAACCAAATAGAAGGCATGCATGTTTTTTAACCAGACGGGTAGGTGTGCAATTGAAAAGCATGACTTTTTTATGATGATTATGAAACAAGGATGATCCAGATGTACCAAAGAACAGATTTAGTGAATTTTTTAATCAAAGGACTAAATGTGATACTCATATTGTAGAGGTTCAGTCTACATGTTCAACAAGATGATGAATGTTTCTGGTAATTCTTGGCAAATGCAAAACATAAGGTGAAAAGTTGCAATTAAGGTAAACTTGAAGAAGATATGCTCAGAAACAGAATCGATCAGACATGAAAACACAAGGAAAGTATTGCTAAGAGAAGACAATTTTACACTGATGAAAACAATGAAAATGTGCCAAATTGAGTGTTTGGAGGAGGATGCAAAGCACAGTTAACAGCAACCAGCAAGTCAGGTTTGATAAGTAAACTTAGAAACTGGAATGGTAGTCATACTGGAGATAAAATGCCCAGGTTTTGGTAAAACCTGTCACAAGTGTGGAAAGCTAAATCACTTTGAAGTAGCTTTCAAAAGTAAGCCCCAGAAAAGTAAAGTAACACCCCAAGAAAATAAAGTTATTCAAGAAGTGAATACTGATGGTGACACTGAACCAAATTTTAACATTGACACAGTGAGTGACCCACATACAGCAAAGGAATACTTAATAATTTTTAAGGGTCTCTGAACTGTTTTCTGCATTTTTCTTATTTATATTTGGATATAATTCAAAGAACTCATAAAAGCTGATTTGCAACATAACATGCTATTTCTGAACCTCTGTGACATAATCTTACGCAACCAAATACACTCAAAATTTCTACTCTATAAAGATTGGTATTTTTTGGTATTAAAATCTCTACAGCCAGCTTAGTAAACTTAGGAGTGAGAAAGTTAACCTGGTTTACTTGCCTACTCAGGAGGATCAGTTAGATCTGCATGCTCATGCTTGAGTGAGGTGACAATGAATTTCAATAGATATTCATAGAACTGTTAAAAATTGTTCTTTTTGGCAGTTGTACAGATCAAAATATACAATATACACTGGTGCCTCAAAACCACTATTTGAACAGATCATCCATGGCAAAAGACAGATGCTGTTTGGTGCAAGGCCTTTGAAATAACCTGTTTTCTGACCTCTTTTACACCTTACGTGAAACCCTCTTTTTAAAAATTTGATTAAAGTAAAATTTGTGTAAATGTTTCAATCCAGCCGTAAAAGTAAATTTCCTGAATGGTCTATTTGTTCATTCTAATGATATCCCTTCTACAAAGATTATTCTCATTTACCCTCTACCAGGGCCACAGATTGATTTTTCCCTAGATATTCACAAGTGTCTTTAGATAAATAGACAGTCATTTTTCTATCTCTGACCCTGTGCTGAAATCTCTAGGTTGATTATATGGCTGGTAATTGTTCACATAACTGCTCAGGCACTGCCACTTAATAGGCCCAAGCCAAGTCCCCTTAATATAATAGCAATTAAGACAGTGAACTGCTCTGTAGTAACTGTAAATCTCCTGTGGTAACTCCCTAAAGAGTGGGTACAATGCCATCTGCACTGGTGCAGATTTAATTTCTTCTATCTGGCCAAAAGTTACAGGGTGGCTTTTGGAAAACCTGCCTATAATATCTGCCACCCTGGAAGAGGGTAATTCTAACTACTGATTACAGTCAAGTCTTAGCACTAACTTGTCATTACACAACTACTTTATTCTATGGAAGAATAAAACAGCACATGAAACCTTAGTGAACTGTAACAACACTCCAGAATACATCCGGTGTCCCCATAATCCCTGAGCTGCATCTTGTTTGTGGATGTTCACTTGGCCACTTCCTCTAGACCAAACTTGTGGAGCACTTCCAGGGAGGCCTTATGTGCACTGTAAAGAAGGCAACACTGACAAATAGGTACAATAATACTATGTAATCCAAAAATCCACTCTTAATTTTACAT
Organism: Lingula anatina; assembly: GCF_001039355.2. The sequence goes on along the minus strand of NW_019773914.1, from coordinate 84,618 downwards.
GGACAAAGATGGCAAATACACACACAATATCTGTGTGTGTGTGTGCGTGCGTGCGTATGTGTGTTTTCGTTCTATATGTTGTGGTGTTTATAATGCAAGTGGTCAGCCCATTGCTGGTTGCAGCACTACTTCATAAAAGTTTACAATGCCAAAAGCAATCACCATATTGTCTATATCAATTTTTTGGGTATTTTACCAATTCATGTCAAATTCATCATCCTAGTAATAAAAAGACAGGTCTATCACAGNATAGGCCCAAGCCAAGTCCCCTTAATAGCAATTAAGACAGTGAACTGCTCTGTAGTAACTGTAAATCTCCTGTGGTAACTCCTAAAGAGTGGGTACAATGCCATCTGCACTGGTGCAGATTTAATTTCTTCTATCTGGCCAAAAGTTACAGGGTGGCTTTTGGAAAACCTGCCTATAATATCTGCCACCCTGGAAGAGGGTAATTCTAACTACTGATTACAGTCAAGTCTTAGCACTAACTTGTCATTACACAACTACTTTATTCTATGGAAAAATAAAACAGCACATGAAACCTTAGTGAACTGTAACAACACTCCAGAATACATCCGGTGTCCCCATAATCCCTGAGCTGCATCTTGTTTGTGGATGTTCACTTGGCCACTTCCTCTAGACCAAACTTGTGGAGCACTTCCAGGGAGGCCTTATGTGCACTGTAAAGAAGGCAACACTGACAAATAGGTACAATAATACTATGTAATCCAAAAATCCACTCTTAATTTTACATGGACAAAGATGGCAAATACACACACAATATCTGTGTGTGTGTGTGTGTGTGTGTGTGTGTGTGTGTGTGTGTGTGTGTGTGTGTGTGTGTGTGTGTGTGTGTGTGTGTGTGTGTGTGTGTGTGTGTGTGTGTGTGTGTGTGTGTGTGTGTGTGTGTGTGTGTGTGTGTGTGTGTGTGTGTGTTCTATATGTTGTGGTGTTTATAATGCAAGTGGTCAGCCCATTGCTGGTTGCAGCACTACTTCATAAAAGTTTACAATGCCAAAAGCAATCACCATATTGTCTATATCAATTTTTTGGGTATTTTACCAATTCATGTCAACTTCATCATCCTAGTAATAAAAAGACAGGTCTATCACAGTTATAGTCATAGTTCTACCAACCTTCCTGGTCTGATAATCCTGTACTTGTTATAACAAGACAAGTCTATCACAGTTATAGTCATAGTTCTACCAACCTTCCTGGTCTGATAATCCTGTACTTGTTATAACAAGACAAGTCTATCACAGTTATAGTCATAGTTCTACCAACCTTCCTGGTCTGATAATCCTGTACTTGCCATAACAAGACAAGTCTATCACAGTTATAGTCATAGTTCTACCAACCGTCCTGGTCTGATAATCCTGTACTTGTTATAACAAGACAAGTCTATCACAGTTATAGTCATAGCTCTACCAACCTTCCCGGTCTGATAATCCTGTATTTGCCATAACAAGACAAGTCTATCACAGTTGAGCCCAGACGTTGCAGTGGACCATCTCCCAAAATACCACCATCAAAAACTTTGTCCAATTTGTGCCACAAATGTTCAAATTCCTAAAATAAATAATAATAATCAACATTTTCAAACTTTAGTTCCAAATATTTTCTTCTTTTAGACAGATAACACTAGTGCGCCTGATTTGGTTTAAAAGTGCAATTTCAGGTCAGAACTGGTCTGGCTTGGTCTTAAAAATTATTAAGCAGTCTAAAATCGCTCTTAAGATCAAAAACGATCTGAATTCCAGTGAGTTAACTATAATTAGCCTGACTTCCACCAAAGTAGTAAAGCAACTATCTCCCCTCACACATTGTGTCCAAACTTGGACTGACTTTCCAGCCAGCCAGGTGAAGATAGCAATCAAGCAGAGGGACATTGTGTGAGTAGCAAAGGGTGGCCTCTTGTCAAGTGCTAATTGCCTAATTGCTAAGGGGTGATTCAGGTACTATATCAGAGAGTTTTGAAAGCAAGGAATAAAGGTTTGTGTTATTAATTTTCGTGAATAATCATATAGAAAAAATTAAAAATAACTTTGATCAAACCAAACAAGTTGTTCAAACAGTAGTAAATTAGTAAATTAGTAATAAATAAAGTACCTTATGGGTGAGTCCCTTTCTCTTTCTCTCTTTCCACTCCCCCCCCCCAATTTCTTTCTCTCTCTCTCTCTCTCTCTCTCTGTTGTGTGTTTGGTATTCACTCACCTGGACACTGAGGGTACTTCCAGCGGCACTGACATTGGCACTGGTCAGGGCCAGAGGCTGACCACAAGCCCTGGCTAAACTGGAAATGAAAGTGTGGTCAGGGATCCTAATGCCCACCAAACAGGTCATTGGGTTGAGGCTGGGGTTCAGTTGTGCTGTCCTCTCAAAGACCAAGGTGACTGGACCAGGAAGTAACTCTGACAGCAACTCTTCTGACACTGTCACTCTGCCCCATCTACACAGTCAACAGAAAACAAAGAATAGAAAGTTTTACATCTACACAGTCAACAGAAAACAAAGAATAGAAAGTTTTACATCTACACAGTCAGCAGAAAACAAAGAATGGAAAGTTTTACATCTACACAGTCAGCAGAAAACAAAGAATGGAAAGTTTTACATCTGTGGAAGTCGTATTCTAAGATGGGCTAGAGGATTTTGCCAATAGAGGGCTTCGTGTGAATACTAGTTATTTTTCATACGACTTGGTGCGCTGTATTCCCATTCACAAAATGATGACGTAGACATATTAAGCTGAAAATAGCGGTAAACTTGATATGACAGCAATGAAGGTCGCTATTTAAATTTATTATGTTTACGTGTTTGAATAATACATATTATAACTTTAAAGCTCTCAAGATGTTTCCAAGATCTTTAAAAGAAAATGAATGCTTTGGTCATATGAGGTAGAAACATCATCATTTAAATTGTTCTTTTTACAGGTGTTTCATTCCATGTGAGCCTTCATGTAATGTCCAGGATTGTATATTATGAAGGCATGGCTTATTTTTCTAAGGTTACCCATATTCTCTTTGAATAGGTAACTGAATATGCTTTAAAGAGAAAAAATCAAAATTTTTTTAGCCATTATACATAAATACAGGTATTTCTTTTGACTTAATTTTTTCTCCTTTTCATTATGTCTCAAAGAACATTGCACTGTTTTTTTGTGGTTGGTGTTATAAATTAAACCTCAAATAATATAATGAAAAAATTGAATTTTATATAACCACCTTAAATTAATGTACTGGCACTTTTTAAAATGCATTGATATATATGTAGTAGTTTAAAAAAAGGTTACCTTCCTTATTTATGTTTAAAAAAAAAACATTATTCTCAATACTTTTCTTTTTCTACATTTTCTTTTTTTTCATACAGGTATAGGTTTGGTGGCATTTAGTTAGTATAATTGTTTTCTATCCCAAATTGCAATAAATAGATTAATTTGAATTAAATTCCACTTGCTTTTGATTTTAATTTTTTCTCTGTCAGTTATATAAAAAGACCTGAGAGAATTATGTTTGTCAGAGTTTGCATTAGATGAGGACATGTACTATGCTGTCTTGGTAAGTATTCAATCCATTGTATGGGACTCTCTTAGATTTAAATTTTGTATTTGGGTTGTTTTTACTACATTAAATGTAGGCAGTAAATTATCTCTTAATAACTGTAACTCTGCTATAAGATATGCTTTACATAAGGCAGTAACAAATCTATATAATTTTTAATTTTCCTGTTTTAATAAAAAAAATTGCTACATTTATATTTGTATTAAGACGAGTTAAAAGACATAATTTGGTGAATTTTAGTACTCTTTATTAGATCTGACATTTGACATATTTTCCACCCAACACCAATTTTTGTATTTTGTGAAACATGAAGACATATTGAACTGACTAGGGCTTATTATTTTTTTAGTTGTGTCTATTGTACCTAGTATTGTGGAAGAAAGGAGGGTAAATTCACCTATGTCAATTCCCTTTGAGAGACTGGCCAAGAAAAGGACATTATCACAAGAAACTGGGGGTAGTTGAATATTAAAAAAGTCTTGTCATGTAAAAAAAAAAAAAAAATATATATATATATATATAATAGGTTTACGGGGAGTCTTCCAAATTATCTTTGTCGATCCATCTTCCATTTTTGACCGTCTTCCAACAGAAAAAATTAGATACCCACCAATTATGTTAGCTGAAGATGGTCTAAATCTTTAATCTGCCCCTGCGTTTATATAAATTTTGTTAATTATATGTGCAAGGTGCAGACAATTCAATATTATGATTGGGTTGAAAGGTATAATTTTTCTCGTAATATATTTTCAGCAACTTCTCCAGAAGTAAAAAAAAAAATCGGGTGCCAGTTTGTCACCATTGGCCATGAAAAACAACTACATGTAGATGCATGCTACACTTGTCGGCTGTGGTGTATACATGTGAGTTATCTTACCTAGGAAGCACACATTTCAGTATAAGTTCTTAACTTGTACACCTCTAAATAGTCCCCAAGAGAAACATTTGTAGGCCAATGAAAATGTTTTTTAGATTTTATGACTTAGATCCCGAGCAAGGGTTAAATATTATTCAATATGACCAGACCATGTACATAAACACAGAGCAAAAATATAAACACCCAATGTGAATTTATTAACATTTTACGAACAGCACAGACAGTTACCCATAAATTATTGAACATCAAAATTAACTTTGTATAGACATATTTGTATATATACATAAAACAATTGTGTAGGGATTTTCCTTTTTTCCTGGTATATCAATAGAAATTTTGTTATCATTATTAATTTTTATTCAGGCAGTGGAGCACCTGTTGGGATATGGATTGGGCAAAACACCAAAGATCTGCCAGCCAGACTTTTTAATATGCTAAATGTGGCCATTCTGGTTTTAAGAAATATTGGTATGAATATGGAATTTATTTTTGTTAAAAAATGATAATGATAATTATGATAATTATGTATAAGTAAGAGTTGGATGTTAGATTTAAAATACAAAAAAAAATGTAATTCTAGCTTGTATAATTTCTAACGTAATGTGTATTCATATTCATTTTCAAGACATGCATTAATATTTAAATTTATGAATTTAATTCATTTGATTGCTTTAAAGTTTACTATGCCCAGAGAAAGCCTTTAAGGATCTTACAGTTTTTGACACTTAAAATTCCTGGATTCTTGTAGCTTCCAAAATAGATGGGGTCATGTTTTCCCACCTGTCTGTCTGGAAATGTCACTGTGTTGTCCCTTTGGTTTGATGTTTAATGCTAATAACTAATAGTATCTTTTTCTTGATTTTCAGTTGTTGCAGACAAAAGGTACTTCAAAATAATACCTATGGGCATAAGAGCAAGTTAATTTTGACATAATGCAACACTTGTGACAGTTTTTTTTTAAATTATACAAGTGCAAAAGGGAATCTTATATGGCCCAGTGATTATAACTGTGACATATCTTTATTTAAAACAAAAACGATAATGGATCCAGTATAATTCTGGAAGAGGCCACTGCTACCAAATCCTGGAAATAATGTTACTACACACACACACACACACACACACACACACACACACATTATTATTATTACTATTTCTATAAGGTGCAGATGGGATGCTGTATTTCTTTGAAAATGGTGTCTGGGTGATGGACTTGTTAAAGAGTCATGTGCACTGGCATCTGAATTTAGGGTATAATACTGTACTGTATTTATGTCCTTATTTTTATATATATCTGAATGAAACACTGCAAGTGAAGTAAAAGGGCCAGTCAATCTTAAGTTATGCCAGAGCCCTCTAAGTTAATTTTATGAAAAAAATTGATATACTGGAATACAGTTAAATTGTCATTTAAAATAAAATTAAATTTGGATGGTTCACAACATATTTTTCCACTTCCAAACCCAAGGTCTCTATTACCTGCAGTAAACACACCTGTATGCAGTTTATCTAAGAGAAATCAATATATGTGCAACAGTAACTTAAAATGATTAACCTACTGATTGTTGTAAAATATTAATTAAAAGATGAGGCTCTCCTCTTATCTCATTTTAAATGATGTACTGTGTATTATTAAAGACAAGTGTGAATGAATTTTATTTTAAAAAAAGATCACATTAGATAATTAAATGTTGACCAAATATTTATATAATTTTGTTTATTTACACGAAAAAGTACTCTACCCAAGAGAACAAATAAGTTCGGATTTCCCTCTTAAGAGATTATCAGAGGTTAGTCATCTGTGAAGGTCACATGGTTAAGTGGCAAGCACAGATTCCAGAATAATTGCAAGAACCACCATTTTGGCGGTAAAATAGAATTTATATTTCTGAGTTGTTTACAATGTATTCAATGTGAAATATGAATCTCCTATATAAATGTGTGTGTGTAAATAAGTATGTATGTATGTAAAATATTCCATAATTAAGATTTATTTAAACTCCCTTTTATTAACTGCGTCTTTTTCTTTATTTCTTTTTTTTTTTTCAAACCACTTTTTTCTGTGGGTGACATGGTGATGCTAAAAGTACTATAAGTTTTATGAGAATAAATATATTTTTGGTGTTTTTGGTATTACACTTTTTTAGTTTTTGCCATTTTTTAATAACCAACGGCAATGCTTAAAATGGGCATTTATGTGCAAAATTCTCGACCCAATATGTTTCATATGCTTAAGCTCGGTGGATTAGATATCATGCACAGCTCAGTAAATAAATACACAATGAATAAAATATTCACTTCTACAACTTCAGTTACAAGATTCCTAACAGGAAAAAGAAACAAAAAATTGAATTTACTAAAGACGAAGGAGTGTTTAAACAAAAAATATCCACAATCCATCCACAAATGTCTTTCATATCGAAACTGTAAATTTATTTATTTTTTGCTTTGAACATTTGTCTTGGTAAGAATGGATAAATTAATATGTTAAATTTAACTTTGTTGGTGGCAATAAATTGGAAGAATAAGTTATTTCTTTACATGCAGCATTTGCTTTTATGCTTCCTGGGCTAGCATTAAATTCACAAATCGGGGGGCAAGAAGCAATTTACAGGTTAACATTATAAACTTTTTTTAGGACAAATAAAGCCACACCCTGCTCCCACTTTTCTCGACACCGGATTGATACTACTACTTAGAAATAATCCATGCATGTCAGGGGTGGATCCAGGATTATTTGTAGGGGGATCCGGCTTTTTTTGGAATGACAGGCTGCAGATGCAAAGCTTACCCTCGTCCCCCCTCAATAGGCCGAACAGTGCCATTTGGTACTATTTAGAACTATGATTCAAAATTCTAATGTGTGATTTTTTACAGTGAATAATTAATCTGTTTAATTTCAAGTATCCTTAGATTATCTATGCTCTTAGATGTAACTGACAATTTCAGCTGCAAAAGAGTAACTTTAAGGGGGCGGGGGTACTAATTACCCTCAACAATTCTCAATTGGTAGTTTATATAGTATACCCGGTTAATATAACATACACTGTACGTATGTAGGCCTGATAATTATCGGATTGTTTTACCCATTTATAAATAATATAATACACGTTTTATATTATTCATAATGATGTGTCTCCCCCCCCCCCCGCCACCTGCTTCATTTGCCAAAGTCGACACCCTGAAACATGTTATCTGTATTAAACATTCATTTTAAAATAATGCTTGTAAATAATAATTTTAAAAGTGACGTTAATTTACATAGTGCATAAATATGTTCCTTCCAACGCTGTTTCAACTCATTTGAGTTATTCTGTTCCCACATAACATGTACAATTCCTTAAAACGACACACACAAGAAAACACGTAAACATAATATATTTTAATTGTGACTTGCTGTTAAGTACGTTTATCCCTATTTTCTTCAAATATTTTTACTTGAGCTTAAAATAGGGTCATACGTCTACGTCATCATTTTCTGAATGGGAATACAGCGCACCAAGTGGTATGTAAAATAACTAGTTTTCACACGAAGCCCTCTATTGGCAAAATCCTCTAGCCCATCTTAGAATACGACTTCCTACATCTACACAGTCAGTAGAAAACAAAGAATGGAAAGTTTTACATCTACACAGTCAGTAGAAAACAAAGAATGGAAAGTTTTACATCTACACAGTCAGTAGAAAACAAAGAATGGAAAGTTTTACATCTACACAGTCAGTAGAAAACAAAGAATAGAAAGTTATACATCTACACAGTCAGTAGAAAACAAAGAATAGAAAGTTTTACATCTACACAGTCAGTAGAAAACAAAGAATAGAAAGTTTTACATCTACACAGTTAGCAGAAAACAAAGAATAGAAAGTTTTACATCTACACAGTCAGCAGAAAACAAAGAATAGAAAGTTTTACATCTACACAGTCAGCAGAAAACAGAGGCCTGCACTAAACAAGGACAGATGGAGGCAAAATCTGTCTCACATCAGGGAAATACAGTGAACAGTTCATAGTTAACTTCAGTGTGACTAATGAAGTCCCAAGTGTTGGGTCAAAAGCTCTCAGTTACGCTTTCAGCTTGTTGCGTAGAAATTGAACAGTTATAAATTTTATCATTATGATGAGTAACACTACTACACAGATTAACTTTCATCATAATGGTTTAAGTCTTGTTTGTTTTGTCCCACCATCTGTTCACGACACAATTTTGTTATCATATTATATGTTAATGAAGAGTGACTTTCAGTAAATAATACTTACTTATAAACATCTTTTATTTCTCCCACACATATAGCTATAGGTTTGTTTACATCTCTTTGCTTAATCTCATAGATTTTGTTTATTGCAGTAACGCTCTGGGCAAGACCTGAGAACAAATTCAATTGACTGCTTAATATATATTTTCATATTACACAATTGTTCTGTGATGATATTGCTCCATTTCAAGACATATGAAAACAATCTGATATACAGTAGTGATTGATTGTGACCACTTGTTTGGGTTAAAAAGGAAAAGAAGTTTTGTCAGTGTGACTTTGTTGCTCAAGTGTGCATCACATGCTAGCTTCATACTAGCACAAAAATTCATGCATTAGCACTCCTATTAACGATTCTGATATATACAACAGAGGTATCACTTTCCTTAAATTCATCTGTCTATCTACCAGTTTGACCGTCGTAAAATCATACACCCGTTATGAACAGACGAAAACCAGGTCAAATCTACTCAGGTCATGACGCGAGGGCCAGTAACCTACTGCGCATGAGCGGAATTTATTTAAAAACTGGGCCTTCTAGTTGATTTTCACGGTATTTATGACAATATACTATAAACATTTATTTTGAATGAAAAACGGTTGAAAATTCTATTTCGGCTACTTCATTTTCATCAATTTAGTTAATTGTGTCAGAAACGTAAAGAGCTGGTTCAGCAAGCGGTTTTCATTTCCAACTTTTTGAGGCCTTTGCTTTCATGCATTAGCACAGCCAGTACATATCAGAATCGTTAATAGGAGTGCTAATGCATGAATTTCATGCTAGCTTCATACCTGCTATACCATATATTGTGTCTGTGGGTACTGCAATAATGTTATCAGCCTGCAAACTTTCAACAGCAACTTGTACTTGAAGAGTTACATCTGAAACACATTCAGTTTTTAAACCTATGTGTCACTTTATTTAACTTCATTCACAATATAAAATAAGATATCAAGCTACTGCTGGACTGATTACAACCTAGCTAATTACTGTCTTAAGTACTGCCATAAACCTAATTCCACATCCATTTTCAGTAAGGTTATTTCTTTGGTGAACATTAAAACTCAGTCAGTAAATTACAAATCTAATTCATTCCAATAGTAAAGACAATGGTCAAAGTCTCCACATACACTGAATTTAGAATAAGAACAATATCAAAGACTTAGAATTTTATAGTCACGTTGTTCCTTTGGCTTTGCATACATTATCAGTACATAAATGACTAGATGCAAATTTAAGCAAACAATTGTGAATGCATTTCCATTCTAAACATCTGGTTTTACCTTGGTCGTCAACACATACTACTCTATCACCCTGAGTCTTGATTCCGCCATTCATTTTCATCAATGTCTGTCCTTGGCCTTGGGAGCAAACTAATTTCTGCAGGTGCAGTATCCCACTGATTCGTCTCACACCTACGTTCATTAAGTCTGAGATATCGGATATTTGGTCAAGTTTACATGATTTCAACACAATGAATGACAGATATGTTGAAAATACGACTGAACAAAGATCTCAATGCCCAGCATTGCATCAGAGTGCTGCAACGTGCTGAACAAAAGAATGCCTGCTCTCCTGCATTTGAAGGTTTGTAAAATATTATCGTTAAAAACGGAAACTTTATGTTACCGTTAAAATTTAATGCGAGACGCCCTCTAAGTAAGCTTGTTTTACCCAAATAGGGTAAATAGGGTGGTGATAGATAGACTTCTCGCAGAAAAAAATAAGAGTTGACAAACTGATAGTATTCTCAATTATATCAAGTTAAATGATATAAAAATAAGTGCATAAAAATAATTTTGGCAATATTTCTAAAGCCCTTAAAGCCCATCTTGGCTAAGACTAGTAGTTCGTGGACATCACCGTCTGTGAAAAGAAATGGCTTGGTTGTTGGTGGCAGTGTTTCTCATTGTCCTTCTTTACAAGGCAGGCCGAGCTTGTCTACCAGTAATATCAACAATGGTACGGGAATGCATTAAGCTGTCAATGTCTGTAATATTTTAAGCGATGGGAAATAGTCATTTATTTTTAAATGATCCAAGGTGGATATCACGAAACTTAAACCACTACTTGAGTCCTATCACATTGTTTAGTTTAGCACTCTTATTTCTACTTTTGTGCTACTGCATAAAGGATAGAGACCCAAAAACTATAGAATGTCTACCAGTTTGGGCAGCCACTGTGATGCAGGAGCTCTGAAATCGTAATTAATTATACCTCTCGTCCTCTCAGCTCCACCATTCCTGTAAGGCCAACAAGTTTTCTCCTCGACAGAACACTAAGGAAAAATTCATCAGCTTGTTCAGTTATGTTGCAGTGAAATCATACACGTGCTATCACAGAAATATTGGTGGCTGGCCATGACAAATGGACTTC
>NW_019773914.1:49406-73126 GCF_001039355.2 Lingula anatina | reverse complement strand
CTTAGTCTAATGCTTGATACACATTTTACTTTCATCCTAATCCAATGTTATGCAGAATTAGAATTTGATGTTGGCTATGCAGTTACAGTAAGCACAATACATTAGTTCATCAGAATTGACAGTATCCTGTTTCCTGCATTTTTATTTTCTGGTTTTTTGTCTGTACATTTGACAGCTTTGCTGCCTTGTTTTAAGTTAAAAAGCATGCTTTAAAAAATTCTTTCATATGGTTAAGTTTTTTTAATAAATAATAATTTATATGATTTAATAATAATAATTTTTAGTTATTAGAAATTTTTGAAAACCACTGTTATTGTTTATTCTAATTTTGTTTCAGATAAACCTACAGCATATAAATCTACTGTCGTAAAGTTTGGTGTGCAAGGGATATTTTATACAATAAATGTAAGTATTTATTCACAGTATTTATTACTAAACAGCAAAGTCAACTATACATATAATGGTGTGGTTACACTAGAAAATTTTTGTTGTAGCCATATTTTTTTACAAATAATTTTTGAGCCAAATTAAAATCTTTTTAAGTTATTTACAAATACTTATTTCAGATAAATAACTAAAAATCTATTTCATGCAAATTACATTTTTGACACATCATTGATGCAAACAACATCCAAAACTTGATAATAAATGACCTTTAAAAATAACACTTTATTGTATTTCAGGAACTATGTAACAGGACCAGAATGTTCCTTAACATGACAATGTTCTTTATCAAATTGTCTGTAGGGATAAGGAAAAAATTCTGTCTGAATGTCAGACATCTTCAAATGCATCTACCAAATGTGTTGAATATATAAGTTATGTGTTTGAAAATATTAGTGGTGTGTTTGAAATATTAGTTACGTTGATGTTTTGCAGATCCTAACCATTCTTTGGTTCATATGGCGTTACAGAGGAGAGCCTATACTTCACTTACCTGAGGAATGGGTGTGGCCTCTAGGAAAAATTGTAGCTTTTCCCACTGGGATTCCAGGTAAGACATTTAATTTACTCATTACTTACCTGAGGAATGAGTGTGGCCTGCATGAAAACTGGCAGCTTTTTCCACTGGGATTTCATGTAAAACATTTAATTCATTCATTACTCACTTGAGGAATGAGTGTGGCCTGCATGAAAACTGGTAGCTTTTTCAACATTGATATGTTATAATATCACTGTCTGCTAGCTAATTTGATATAAATCCTGATGTATTCATTCAACAGGTGCTGTGGGCTTCACATTCTGGCTGGTGGTGTGTAGAACTGTTGTAAATAAAGGACTTACTTGTGTAACAAGCTGATGGAAAGGAATTGTAACACTGCTCACTCAAGTGACTCCACCAAGACTTGGACTGCTAGTACTACACTTAAAGGAAGTCATCCGTGCAAGTGACTCCACCAAGACTTGGACTGCTGGCACTGCACTAACTTAGAGGAAAGCCATTAGAACAAGTGACTCCAGCAAGATTTGGACTGTGAGTACTACACTAACTTAGAGAAAAGCCATTAGAACAAGTGACTCCAGCAAGATTTGGACTGTGAGTACTACACTAACTTAGAGAAAAGCCATGAGAACAAGTGACTCCAGCAAGATTTGGACTGCTGGCACTGCACTAACGTAAAGGAAAGCCATGAGAACAAGTGACTCCAGCAAGAGTTGAAACTGTTTTTACGGCTTGGTTCTCCACTTGCCAGAGTTGGTGTTTATCACTCATGCTTTCCAACCTGCCTGCAGACATTCAAATCAAGGAGAATTTCTTAACGTTTTAATCAGGAGGAAAGGATTTATGGATAGCAAAGGCATATTCCTGTGGATGTGGCAAGGTGTCATACTTATTGCAAAATTTTTTTGCAGATTCATGGGTAGACAGAATGTCTGTTTAGTGTTTCTTTCAGATGTAGACTGAAGTGCATGTGTCCAAAACATTTTGTTTTGTTATCCCCGCACTTTTGAGACAAAAGTCAGGGATCATGTAATTGTCCGTGCGTCTGTGTGTTAATTTCTGCTATCTCCTCTTAGACCATTGCAGATAGGAAACTGAAACTTTGGGAATTGGTAGACCCATCTTTAGGGATGTGCATGGGAACTTTGGAAATTTAGTGCCACAGGGTGTTGGGCTTTCCCCAGGGGTGGTTGATTCTAAATTCTTTTCACATTGTAATTTCTGCCGTCTGCCCTAGACCATTAGAGTCAAGAAGTTGAAACTTTAGTGATTTGTATACCCATCATCAGGGAGGTGCATGGGCACTTTAGAATTTTAATGCCACAGGGGGTTGGGCTTTCCCCGGGGGTTGGTTGATTCTAAATTCTTTTCACATTGTAATTTCTGCTATCTGCTCCTAGACCATTGCAGGTAGGAAGTTGAAACTTTGGGAATTGGTAGACCCATCTTCAGGGATGTGCATGGGCACTTTGGAATTTTAGTGCAGCTGGGGGTTGTGTTGTCCCCAGGGTTTGGTTGATTCTGAATTCTTTTCACATTGTAGTTTCTGCTATTTTCTCCTAGACCATTGCAGATAGAAGTTGAAACTTTGGTGATTAGTATACCCATCATCAGAGATGTGCATGGGCACTTTTGAATTTTAGTGCCACAGGGGGTTGGGCTGTCCCTGGGGGTTGGTTGATTCTAAATTCTTTTCACATTTAATATATATATATATATATATATATATATATATATATATATATATATTTAAATACCTTTGGATGAAGCAGTGATGTGTGTGTATGTGTGTGCGTACTTGTATGTGTATGTGCGTGTGGTAAGTGGTCCCTAGGGGTGAGGTGCTCTTGATGATATGGGGAAGTGCAGGGATATGCAATGGCTACCCATCAACACCATCTAGTTTATAATGTATAAATTTAAAGGGTATGCAAGGCCTTTTTTATTTTTTTTTGTATCAAAATAAAACAACTTGTGTTTGATAACTATTATATGCCCTATTTATGATGTCTAAAATAAACAGAAGGTAACTGGACACCAGCTAAGTGGATGAAGATGTTCATAGATCCTCTTGGATATCATCAGGTTTTAAAATGGACTCTATACAGCATACTTGCTGCCTCAAATCTTTCTGTTGTTTGTAGTTTGTGCTTGTCCTTAATACATTTGATTTTAATAAAGTATTTAATATACCTGTTCAAAATTGGATTTTTGCATTAAATGGAAATGCAAAGAACAAATGGATTATTAGGCAAATGAAAAAAAAAGTGGTCTTATAAAATTTTATTTTAGAGTATACGTATGGAAGTGTGAACAACTCATCCAGTAAAGGTACCCTCCGTCATGTTCACTTATTTCATAGATATTATAGACATGAAATTACTTAAATTTTAGATTGATATTTGAATTGGTTTGTTGCCAAGTGATGTCCCCCCCCCCCCCAATTTTGAAAATATACTAGTATTTAAACGATACATCATGAAAAGTATTTTTGTAATTATATTTATTTCAGTATGAAAAAAAAATCAATCTGACATATAAGAATAAAAAAGACAATTTATCAGTATCTGATGTTGACTGTATTCTATATGCATCGTACTTAACAGTTACATTTTACTGACAAATCTATTCTTGATTCTAAAGATGTTATGGGAAAAATATTAATTTTATTTATTCTAAAGATAATATAGGAAAATAATGCTCTCAAAGCTAAAGCACTAGTTTCATCTCAAAAATACAACTGTAACTCCCTTTTTTATTTTGGTTTACAGCTGTCATAGAAATCATTAAAAAAAACACGCAAGCCACACATCTGTATATATTTATAAGGAAAAAAACACCTGTCCATGTCTATATAAATAGTGACTAGAGGCAATGCTGGGCTGACCAGGGCCAGTGTAGGGCACCTGCCTTGAGCTGACCAGGGCTTAACTGCTGCCTCATTTAACAGAAAGATGAATCAATGTTTAAATAGTTTTTTTTTTTTTTTAGAAAAATAAATGCATCTACATTTAAATATTTGTCAAGATGTTACAATTGTGCATGTAAGAATTTGATGGATGGCTGTTGAAAGAATCAGTGTGACATATTGCACTTAGCACATAATACAAGTCTGATATCACATTTCTCAACAGGCAACATGCTGATGAAGTGCTTTCTTGAAACTTACGGAGTAATCAGCAGACAAGACATGATCAAATATTCTTTTTAATCCGACACTTCTCAGACTAATTTTCATTCCCCCCCCCCCATTTCAGTTTAGACAGATTGAAGTTTGACAATCAAAACAGTAATGCAGATTTTTGAGAGTTGCATACATACTTCATGCCTTTGCCTGCAGACAGTTACTATGTCATATGACTGTCACAACACCTGCTTTTCTATTTACCAGTCACTGGTTATAAAATGACCTCTTCAATGTCTTCTATGTCATCAACAGCATTCACAGCTGGTTTAGCATTAAATGTGCTTGCTTCTTGACGCTGACGCCGAGGTAGAAGTGGAGAATTTGTATTATTTGGGCTGCCAATATCCTCATCAAATAACCCTGTCCCACCACCAATGATGTTGCTAGATTCCCTCTTCCTCTGCCCCCCTGGTGCCCCCCCTGCTGTGCTGACTTCACTTTCCCAAGGATAGGCCTTCTTGTCAGATACTGGCTTGGCCTTGGTGGATGAACTGAAGATATCATCTTCACCAAAGGAAGATTTTGTAGCAGGTTTTTTGCCACCACCAAAGAGTTCATCCATCAAATTGGCTTTATTATGTGCTTTGGACCCTGAAGGACTTTTAGAACTACTTGGATTGTCCTTTTCAAAAAGAGAAGTTTTCTTTGATGTTGCACTGGAGTCTTTGTTCCTGCTTGAGAAGGCAGATGGGGTATATCCCCCTGTCTCATTGTCATCATCCAAGAAACTTGCCTTGGGTTTGGTCTGTTTTTTATTCTTGTCAGACATATCATGGTGGGAAGGTTTTCCATTGTGCATATTCTCCACTGGTTTAGTAAATGTATATGTTTTCCTACTGGAGCCAGGAGAGAAGCCTCCTCCAGACCCAGTCAGGCTGTTTTTCCTGGTGTTCCCAGGAGAACCTGAAGCAGCAGGTGGAGAGGCACCCTCATCCATGGCTTTCAGTTTGGCCAACAACAAATCCTTTCTGCGTCTTTCTTCTTGGGCTTTAGTATCATTGGCCAGACGTTCTCGCTCTTCCCTTGCCCTACGTTCAATTGCTTCCTTTTCCTGTTTTTCTCTTTCCTCTCTCTCCAGTTTCTCCCTTTCAATCCTCTCCTTGTCTGCTCTTTCTTTCTTCTCTCTGTCCAATCTTCTTTCCTCTTCTTCTCGCTCTCGTTTTTCTCTATCTTCTCTTTCTCTGTTTGCCTTTTCCTTCTTTGCACGTAACATGGCAGTAAAGTCATCATCATCATCTAATCTCTTTGATTGTTCCTTCTGCTCATCTTGCTCTCTGTTGACTTTGTCATGATCATACTTGTCTCTGCGATCACTTTCCTCTCTGTCTCTCCTTTCTCTCTCCTCTCTTTCTCTACTGTTCCTCTCCTCTCTCTTTTTCCTTTCATGTTCCTCTTTGTCTTGATATTCCCTTTCCTCACGTTCTCGAAGCTCTTGCCTTATTCCATCATTTCCATCTTTTGTCTCATGTTTGTCTGTCTCTAATGAGTCATCATATGTAGAAAAGTCAAAACTAACTTTCTTGTCATCTTCTTTAGGTTTTGCCAACACTGCACTTTGATCTGGTGAAGACAGTGGCTCTGCCCTTTTACTGCTGCCTGCTGCTTCGATGGCTTTTCTCTGCAATAAGGAACAGTCATAGGGTCAGGGAAAAGCAGGGAAAAATAAAACAAATTTCATGAAGGAACACCCATCAAAGTTACAAAATACAAAGAATGGTCATGGTGCTGTTTTTTAAACAATGTAAATTTTAAAGTACCATTAACTTCATAATTAGCCAATTTAAAAGTGCTGAATAATTTCTACAGACTTATTATATGACCATGAGTAAATCTCTACCAATGAAATACCACAAAATACAGTTTATCAAAAGAAAGGTATTGTCAAATATATTCTGCACTCAAAACATTCTTAAGGAATTCAGAAATAATAATGCAAATGAATGAAATGTCTGCCAAAGCAAGATTTTAATACACCTCTATTAAACAGCAAGACTTTTTTCTGCAGATGTCTACTTGAAGTTAAGAAATAAAAAAGAAAGGAAAAGAAAATGCCAAACAAATAAGCACACAGGCATTTTTGTTGTAAAAGCTGCAGTTTTCATTTACCAAACAGTGCTTATTATGCACTACTGGCCTCGGCCTGTAAGGAGACATGGCAACATAGATATGATTAGTGACAAGTAGAAACTGAGGTGGGTTTGGTGAGATGAGAGTGAAAGCTGAAGCAACATATGGTTTAGAATGTACCTTCTCCTTATTTTCATCACCAACTCCAACACTGTCTGCTGAATGCTGGATAAGAGAGAAAGACCAGCTGTGTAAGTAACAGTTGGGCTCTATATAGGGTTTGTGTTGTATGGCAGTCATCAATATAAATAACAGTTGGGGTCTTTACAGGGTTTGTGTTGTTTGGTGGCCTTCAACGAACATATGCTTTCACACTGCCATAACTGGTTGATGAGCAGCTGAGGTTTACCTTATTTACGGGGCTACTGACTGCAAGTCTGACTGGTTTTTTTTTTTTTTAAAAATGTGACTTGTGGAGGTGAGAGGTAAGCAGAAGATCTAATAGCTGTTGACACAGCTGAGTCGTAATCTGGTTCTCTTTATTACCTCCGCAAAGGAGGTTATGTTTTCACCCCTGTCTGTCTGTCTGTTCGTTTGTCATCAACATAACTCAAAAAGTTATGGACCGATTTTGATGAAATTTTCAGGGTAGGTGGGAAATTATCAGGGTAGGTGGGAAATGGGTTAACTTAGAAGTGATTAGTTTTTGGAGGTGATTCAGATCAATAATCAATCAATAATAATAAAAAATCGCTGCCTTGGCAGAGGTCTGTGCTCTCCGAGTGCTTTTCTAGTACAGTTATAAAGCGGCACTATCTGAAATAATGAGATCGGATGTTTCGAGTTTAATGGACTTTGTGGGGTGAGTTAGTCTGCATTTTTCTTTTCTTTTTAATAAGTATGACCTATGTGCATGAATAACTATTCAATCCAAGCAGCTCATTAGTATGTTTATGCAAATGGTGATTACATCACACATGATAAGCCACATTCTAAAGGATGACACACAGCAGCTCTTCTATTTAGGGCCATTCCATGGTAATTTTTTGCCATTTTGAAGGGCATTTGACACTTCAAACGAAGATAAAAACAAGGCAGCAAAGCTGTTAAATGTACAAACAAAAAGCAGAAAATTATGATGCACAAAATATGTTACTGTCAAAACTTCAACAAAAATAAACTAATCAAGCTAATTTTTTAACTTGATCTATATATCGGACCTTTAAATCAGTTCTGCAAGTTTCAAAGCAAAATATAACATTGTTTTCATTTTATTTGGAAATCTGGATAAAAAATGCTGAAAAAAGCAAAAATAAGAAAACAGCATAACTTTTTGAAAAATGGTTTTTCAAGATTATTGAACTTGACCTGTATTTCATGCAGTTCTACAAGTTTGAGACAAAAAGTAAAATCGTATTTGTATAACGTTGCATAAAATCTGCTGAAAAAGCAAAAAAAAAATTTTTTTTTGAAAAATGGTCCAATCACTTGACCTGTATTTCATAAACATTCATCAGTTCTGTAAGTTTGAATTCAAAAGGTAAAATGGTTTTCATTTTATTTGTTTAACAATGAAAGTGCACAGCGATGCTGCTGCCAATGATGACAGACACAGACGTCGGCAATATTTATAGACACATGTGTCTGTACATAAAAAGTAAAAAAAAAGTTGGGAGGCACATTATTTGTATGTTTATTTCAAATTTATTTATCCAAGTGAAATGTTTCTAAGTTAAAAAAGATTTTGCATATAATATCTCTGCCTTTTGAGTTCAAATACCAAGGAATGGCCCACATGCATTTCCATGAAAGGAATTGTAAAATGTTTCAAATTCTTACCTGTCTATCTCTGCGTCTATCATTAAACTGTTTGGATTTGTCGCGCGGTGAAATGCTTGGAGAATTGTCATTACTAGGCTGTTTTTTCTTCTTGTTCCTGCCACCAGAGGGCGGGGATGCAAGAGGGGAAGTCTCACTAGATGGAAGCTTGTGTGGAGGCTTTACAATGCGATTGCTGTAGATGTTTTTGATTTCAAGCTCCTTTTCTTTCTCCTAAAAGAGGAAAATTAAATTTTATAATAGATTTAATGTAGTAAATGGGTATGGGTTAGTGGGAGGGGGGTGGAAGTCATAAAGAGGAGGAGATCTGCCGACAGGTTCTACTGGTATAAATGCATGGCTGGGGTAGCGCTAGCAATTTTTTTCGCTTAGCCAAATCACCACATTTTTGTCAATTTGTTATCAAAATGGCTATAATTTGACTCAAACAAGTCAAATCAAGCCCTTTTTCTTTAGCCAATGTAAGTCAGTTTTAGCATTTGGCTAAATTGGCGAGTGTTAGCGCTACCCCAGCATGGTTAAACTTGCTGCATTTCTCAATTCAAAGCACATTTATTAGTGCAGAAGCAACACAGCAGACCTGTGCACAATGGATATGGTACTGGCATATGCCACAGCAGACCTGTGCACAATGGATATGGTACTGGCATACAACACAGCAGACTTGTGCACAATGGATATGGTACTGACATACAACACAGCAGACCTGTGCACAATGGATATGGTACTGACATACAACACAGCAGACCTGTGCACAATGGATATGGTACTGACATACAACACAGCAGACCATCTGGCAGTAATAACACAACCAGCAGCCACATATAACACAACCATCTGGCAGTAATAACACAACCAACAGCCACATATAACACAATGGATATGGTACTAGGATACAACTATTGATTTTACTTACCCTGTAACTTTCCTTCAGTCTCTCATACATATCCCTCATCTCCAACAACTGTTTCTGTGTTTCCTTATGCTTGTTGATTTCCACAGCCACCTCATGTCTCTGTGCTTTCTTAAGGATCTCAACATGTTTCTCAAGGTCCTGTCAAAGATAACAAGAACAGGTAAATTAAGTTATCAGCTTCACCAAACACAATAATCTTCTACTTTCAACAGAGGATACCCTACACACCTCTTCAAGGGGGTTTTATCTTAGTTTAATTAGAAATTAGTATTTCACATAATTGTGTTTTTTCCTTTTTCAATGAACACAAAAACAGAAAGCAGCTGATCATATTACATTGTTTGAGGACAGGTGATATAGAATTAGCATTATGGACAATGTTTTATTACTGCCACTTTCAACATCAGCTACAGATACACTGGTAAAGTACTGCAAAATATGTAACAAGGCAGCAAANGCCGCTCTTGCCTTATTCCATCATTTCCATCTTTTGTCTCATGTTTGTCTGTCTCTAATGAGTCATCATATGTAGAAAAGTCAAAACTAACTTTCTTGTCATCTTCTTTGGGTTTTGCCAACACTGCACTTTGATCTGGTGAAGACAGTGGCTCTGCCCTTTTACTGCTGCCTGCTGCTTCGATGGCTTTTCTCTGCAATAAGGAACAGTCATAGGGTCAGGGAAAAGCAGGGAAAAATAAAACAAGTTTCATGAAGGGACACCCATCAAAGTTACAAAATACAAAGAATGGTCATGGTGCTGTTTTTTAAACAATGTAAATTTTAAAGTACCATTAACTTCATAATTTGCCAATTTAAAAGTGCTGAATAATTTCTACATACTTATTATATGACCATGAGTATATCTCTACCAATGAAATACCACAAAATACAGTTTATCAAAAGAAAGGCATTGTCAAAAATATTCTGCACTCAAAACATTCTTAAGGAATTCAGAAATAATAATGCAAATGAATGAAATGTCTGCCAAAGCAAGATTCTAATACACCTCTATTAAACAGCAAGACTTTTTTTTCTGCAGATGTCTACTTAAGAAATAAAAAAGAAAGGAAAAGAAAATGCCAGATACAAACAAATAAGCACACAGGCATTTTTGTTGTAAAAGCTGCAGTTTTCATTTACCAAACTGTGCTTATTATGCACTACTGGCCTCGGCCTGTAAGGAGACATGGCAACATAGATATGATTAGTGACAAGTAGAAACTGAGGTGGGTTTGGTGAGATGAGAGTGAAAGCTGAAGCAACATAATGGTTTAGAATGTACCTTCTCCTTATTTTCATCACCAACTCCAACACTGTCTGCTGAATGCTGGATAAGAGAGAAAGACCAGCTGTGTAAGTAACAATTGGGCTCTATATAGGGTTTGTGTTGTATGGCAGTCATCAATGAAATTAACAGTTGGGGTCTTTACAGGGTTTGTGTTGTTTGATGGCCCTCAACGAACATATGCTTTCACACTGCCATAACTGGTTGATGAGCAGCTGAGGTTTACGGGGCTACTGACTGCAAGTCTGACTGTTTTTTTTTAGAAAAATGTGACTTGTGGAGGAGAGAGGTAAGCAGAAGATCTAATAGCTGTTGACACAGCTGAGTCGTTATCTGGTTCTCTTTATTATCTCCGCCAAGGAGGTTATGTTTTCACCCCTGTCTGTCTGTTTGTCATCAACATAACTCAAAAAGTTACGGACTGATTTTGATGAAATTTTCAGGGTAGGTGGGAAATGGGTTAACTTAGAAGTGATTAGTTTTTGGAGGTGATCCAAATCAATAATCAATAATAATAAAAAATCGCTGCCTTGGCGGAGGTCTGCGCTCTCAAAGTGCTTTTCTAGTACAGTTATAAAGCGGCACTATCTGAAATAATGGGATCGGATGTTTCGAGTTTAATGAGCTTTGTGCGGTGAGTTAGTCTGCATTTTTCTTTTCTTTTTAATAAGTATGACCTATGTGCATGAATAACTATTCAATCCAAACAGCTCATTAGTATGTTTATGCAAATGGTGATTACATCACGCATGATAAGCCACATTCTAAAGGATGCCACACAGCAGCTCTTCTATTTAGGGCCATTCCAAGGTAATTTTTTGCCATTTTGAAGGGCATTTGACACTTCAAACGAAGATAAAAACAAGGCAGCAAAGCTGTTAAATGTACAAACAAAAAGCAGAAAATTATGATGCACAAAATATGTTACTGTCAAAACTTCAACAAAAATAAACTAATCAAGCTAATTTTTTAACTTGATCTTTATATCGGACCTTTAAATCAGTTCTGCAAGTTTCAAAGCAAAATATAACATTGTTTTCATTTTATTTGGAAATCTGGATAAAAAATGCTGAAAAAAGCAAAAATAAGAAAACAGCATAACTTTTTGAAAAATGGTCCAATCAGGCTGATTATTGAACTTGACCTGTATTTCATGCATATTCATCAGTTCTACAAGTTTGAGACAAAAAGTAAAATCGTATTTGTATAACGTTGCATAAAATCTGCTGAAAAAGCAAAAAAAAAATTTTTTTTTGAAAAATGGTCCAATCACTTGACCTGTATTTCATAAACATTCATCAGTTCTGTAAGTTTGAATTCAAAAGGTAAAATGGTTTCATTTTATTTGTTTAACAATGAAAGTGCACAGCGATGATGCTGCCAATGACGACAGACACAGATGGCGGCAATATTTACAGACACGTGTCTGTACATAAAGAGTTTAAAAAAAAGTCGGGAGGCACATTATTTGTATGTTTATTTCAAAATTATTTATCCAAGTGAAATGTTTCTAAGTTAAAAAAGATTTTGCATATAATATCTCTGCCTTTTAAGTTCAAATACCAAGGAATGGCCCACATGCATTTCGATGAAAGGAATTGTAAAATGTTTCAAATTCTTACCTGTCTATCTCTGCGTCTATCATTAAACTGTTTGGCTTTGTCGCGCGGTGAAATGCTTGGAGAATTGTCATTACTAGGCTGTTTTTTCTTCTTGTTCCTGCCACCAGAGGGCGGGGATGCAAGAGGGGAAGTCTCACTAGATGGAAGCTTGTGTGGAGGCTTTACAATGCGATTGCTGTAGATGTTTTTGATTTCAAGCTCCTTTTCTTTCTCCTAAAAGAGGAAAATTAAATTTTATAATAGATTTAATGTAGTAAATGGGTATGGGTTAGTGGGAGGGGGGTGGAAGTCATAAAGAGGAGGAGATCTGCCGACAGGTTCTACTGGACAGTATAAATGCATGGTTAAAGTTGCTGCATTTCCCAATTCAAAGCACATTTATTAGTGCAGAAGCAACACAGCAGACCTGTGCACAATGGATATGGTACTGACATACAACACAGCAGACCTGTGCACAATGGATATGGTACTGACATACAACACAGCAGACCTGTGCACAATGGATATGGTACTAGGATACAACTATTGATTTTACTTACCCTGTAACTTTCCTTCAGTCTCTCATACATATCCCTCATCTCCAACAACTGTTTCTGTGTTTCCTTATGCTTGTTGATTTCCACAGCCACCTCATGTCTCTGTGCTTTCTTAAGGATCTCAACATGTTTCTCAAGGTCCTGTCAAAGATAACAAGAACAGGTAAATTAAGTAATCAGCTTCACCAAACACAATAATCTTCTACTTTCAACAGAGGATCCCCTACACACCTCTTCAAGGGGTTTTTATCTTAGTTTAATAAGAAATTAGTATTTCACATAATTGTGTTTTTTCCTTTTTCAATGAACACAAAAACAGCAGCTGATCATATTCCATTGTTTGAGGACAGGTGATATAGAATTAGCATTAGGGACAATGTTTTATTACTGCCACTTTCAACATCAGCTACAGATACACTGGTAAAGTACTGCAAAATATGTAAAAATACTCTCAAAATCACCATCTCACTCACTGCACCCTGGGGATGTCCTGTGCACAGCTGCTTGGGAGATGTCAACTACACTGGGGTATATATAGATTTCCAATATGCATTCCAAAGACACTTTGTAAAGACCCAATCCCTCCCAAGTGCCAACTGTCTTCAAACAAATACAGGACAAGGAACTATTGATTGTTTCTAAATTAAGCATCTTAATCTCTCTCATGGTCCTAGTGTGTAAGTATTTTCCTACACTGCACTCGCTATAACAGCACGACAATTCTTAACAGTTAAACTACTGGTACTTTCAAGGCATCATCAAGAATACACATGCAGAAGTAATCAATCATGCAACTGGCCCTAAAATAAACTGGATATACACACTTGGTGTCTGGTAGTAATAACACAACCAGCACCCAAATATAACACAACCAGCAGCCACATATAACACAACCATCTGGCAGTAATAACACAACCAACAGCCACATATAACACAACCATCTGGCAGTAATAACACAACCAACAGCCACATATAACACAACCATATTTCACAAACACATAACGCATATAACTATTGTCTCTTAAGTAAACATGATATATGGTACACACCTGGCACCTTTTAGTCTTTTCTTCAAGCTCATTTTCTGCTTTGGCCAGCTTTCTATTAAGATCATCACGCTCACCAAGTTTCTTATCATGGGAGAGATCTTCCAATTTTTTAAGTTGTTTTTTGGTTTTTGTAACATCATCTTCTGCCTCTCGTAACTTTTTCTCAGTTCTACTGCTTTTTTCTTTGAGTTTTTTAATTTGCTCTCTTAAAGTCCTAACTTCATCAGCATGTCCCTTAATCAACTGAGGAAGATCACTTTCTTTGTCCTCAAACCGTTGAAGTTCTCTATCCTGTTTGGCTTGCAAACGTTTCAAGGTCTTATTCTCCAGTTTGAGGTCAGCTATTTGCTGATGCATGTCCTCTATTTCATTGCGCATCTCTGAGATCTTTAGCTTCCTGGCAGATAACACTCTCCTGGTGACATTGTCACTGACTGCTTTACTGGTTCTGCCTCCCCTGGTGGCACGACTGTAACTTTTCTGGGCTGAAACAGGAACAAGTAAAACAATAGAGTCAACAGTCATTTGAGATGATTTACTGCACAAATTTATTTGCAATATGGCAAGCATTCATTCAAACCATAATCAGTTGCCAGGTACAGCATAACCAATCATGAGAAAAACACAACCACACACATCACACAAATCTGGCACTGATAACACAACCATCTGGCAGTTATAACACAACCAGCATCCACAAATAACACAACCATCTGGCAGTGATAACACAACCAGCATCCACAAATAACACAACCATCTGGCAGTGATAACACAACCATCTGGCAGTTATAACACAACCAGCATCCACAAATAACACAACCATCTGGCAGTGATAACACAACCAGCATCCACAAATAACACAACCATCTGGCAGTGATAACACAACCATCTGGCAGTTATAACACAACCAGCATCCACAAATAACACAACCATCTGGCATGGATATCACAACCAGCATCCACAAATAACACAACCATCTGGCAGTGATAACACAACCATCTGGCAGTGATAACACAACCAGCATCTACAAATAACACAACCATATGGTAGTGATAACACAACCAGCATCCACAAATAACACAACCATCTGGCAGTGATAATACAACCAGCAGTCATACATGGCATCAGTAGCTTTTTAACAGCAAGTCTTGTTTACAGCACAATGAGACTTAACAGCACATACATAATAAATTTATATTAGTGAGTGCGTGTGATCAAGCAAATATGGTATGCATGCAATAGGTTGATAAGTATTGTAACTGCTCAAGAAAAATAGTATAAGAGACATCAAAGAGACCTAAATATACTTCTTTACAGACAATATCACAAATAAGAAATAATAATACATAAAAGAAAAACTCAAGATTGTTAATTAACTTATATACAAAAAGAATACATCTGCCTAAAATACATCAAGAGTAACAAAAAATAATTAACTGCTTTTTAATAGATAAATAAAATAAAATGAAACAAAAAACACACCAGCTCTGTAGCTTTTGTTTCCCCTTGGAGTGTACCGTCTCTTACCACGCGGAGTTCTGGATCTCTTGCCATCATCATCTTCAAAGGAATCACTGTAATGTCCATAGGAGTTATTGGAATGAGCACTATATCTACGCTCTCGGCTACGACTACGTGACCTTGGCGTAGGAGAACGACTGTTCCTACGACGTGGGCTAGGTGAACGTCTGGGGCTTGGTGAACGCCGTGGACTTCTAGGACTTACTGTGCGTGTCCGTCCTGACATTCTTTCTGCACTGCTTAGTTTTGCTGCTGGCATCAAATCAGATTTTTATATTCCACATGCAGCACTGTGTCAGTTTGGGTTACTTATGGCATTCAGTACATTTAGTGTGCTAATCATGCTTACTTTCCATGCTTTAATTGTTGTGCTCTGAAAGGAAGAATAAAAGAGTAAGTGGTGCCATTTAAGAGATGCATGCAGTTGACAGGCTACATGGACATTCAGCATGCACAACAATTTCATATCCATGGGTCTCAAGGTCAACTCATATAACATGTCCAAACTTCCATACATGTTTATCAGACTGTGACATTCAGCCACAAATTTGATTGAACTTAACCTTACATGCATTTTGTTATCCAATGTGTATGTTCCTGTGAAGGGACATTAATAAAGACCAGTCTAGATAACATATATGTGGCTATAGTACAGTGAACTTCAATCCAACCCTTCCTACCTCCCCGTTTCTGACAAGACAAGAACCTGTATAATTTTTTTTTTTTTTAATGAAGAAGCTGGAACTCTGACAATTTAAAAGATTTAACCTTAGGCTGATTTTAATTACATGTGAGGTTGTACCTTCATGTAGTTGCAGTTCCATGTACTACATTTATACATATACTGTAGTTGTTTTCTTGGTAATCCAAAGGTATAATACTAATGTACTATAGTTATACATATACTGTAGTTGTTTTCTTGGTAATCCAAAGGTATAATACTAATGTACTATAGTTATACATATACTGTAGTTGTTTTCTTGGTAATCCAAAGGTATAATACTAATGTACTATATTTATACATATACTGTAGTTGTTTTCTTGGTAATCCAAAGGTATAAACCATTGGATTACCGAGAAAAGTACTATATATAAATCCAATGGTCCGAAGGTTCATTAGTCCAAGATTTTGTTTGTCTCTGAGGGTTTTCAACTTACTGCCAGTAACCTATACACTTTATTCATGCGTTACTACAGACTATTGCACTGTCAGACCAATGAACCTTCAGACTACTGTTATGGCTCTCTTTTCTTCACAGCGTGTCAGTCTCCATGGTGTGCTTTGTGGCAAACACTGAACAGACTTCATTTATCTATCAAATATTACACTTGACAGACCTCAAATGACAGGTAAATACACTGTACCTTGAACAACATCAATATATTACAGCTGTTTTCTGAATCTCGGTCTCATACAAGTCCTTATTTGTCAGAAGTGGCTGTGATATTTTGTCCACCGGTGCACAACTGTGTTTCTTGCACCCGCAATTAGCGATCTCTTGATCTCTAAGTGTTTAGGAAATGGTTATTGAATTTCTTGTCACTATGGGAAGCACAGGAAATCGATTAATTGTGTAAAATGTACAGCTAATCATCCGATCGGCAACCCTCGAGTGCAAGACTATGAAATTAGACAAATGTAAACTACTAAACCCAAGCGATTGGTTTTTTAAGTTCAGTTTAAAGTACCGTACGTTACCTAATTGAGCTAGGTGGGCCCCGGGTTTCTCATCTCCTGTATAATTGTATAAAATTTCCATCTAGAACAACGAGGTGGTTGAACTGTGTAGAGAAGAAGAGAAAGGTGAATAATCAGGTTTTGTTTTCCTACCAAGCAACGATACAAACAGCCGCAGTTTTGGTGACGTCATTTTTCTGACGTCATTGATTTGTGTGTACTCCCATGTTGGAATTCCCCAAATTTGAGACTGTAGGCTGGCGCTTCTGAAATCTCCGTCCATCGGCAATTTGTGGTGAACATAAATAACAAATTGTTTGGATTAATCCAAAGGAAATTTGTTGTATTTTATCTCCTGTGATTAGAAGATGGTTATCAAGCTTTATATGTCTTCTCTCTCAGGAAGCACTGAGGTAGGTCGCCTGTCAAAATATTTGTTTACATTCTGTTGACACACCCACACAAGTTAAGTTAGTGGAAATAATGTTTGTAGGAGGTTGAGGATGACCCCATTGTAAATACCATCGGAGCCTTTTGCATTTTACCGTATAAGCAAGTCTGGTATATCTTACTACTGACATAAGGCCTTGTCATATGTAGGATTTAATCTTACCCTGTCATCTGTAACACTGCAGTACACTGTACGTATGATGCTGCCTTGATATCATGTAACCACAGTTTAATCTTAGCTTGCCATTTAGGCTCACAACAGGAGTAAGACAGGCCCTCTTTATTTGAATCAATATTAAATGACAGGGATACATACTATTACGCATAAAAGTGCTTTCTCTTTGCATGTTTTGGTAAGTCTTATTATTATTATTATTATTATCTATTATTATTATTATTATTATTATTATTATTATTGCTTGTTTTGTTGATAATTACAGATTAAAAAGAAGCAGTCCAAGATCAAGGATCTCCTGGAAAGTTTGAAGATAGAATTTGAAGAAATTGATATCTCAGATCACCGCAATGAAAAACAAAAAGAGTTTATGAGAAATAACAGCAAGGGCAAGAAGGAGGGAGAGACCCCCATAGCCCCGCAACTCTTTAATGATGACAAGTATTTGGGGGTAATTTCTCTTTTTCATCTAGACCTGTTTCTTTAATCTCATTGAATTTACATATTTGATAGTTTTAGAAGGACTTACATAAAACTGGTTGTATGAGTACATTAAAGAAAGATATACATGGGGCGTGGTTCATAACATCAGTACATTAAGGTAAAAATCCTGGCATGAGTAAATTAAGATAGATTTGGCAAAATGTAGGGATGTTTGACAGCTGATCGTCTACACTATCTAGTTTGTTTTATTTTCCATATGTGAAATTGTTTTTCTTATAATACATCTATCTTCACACAGGATTATGATGCCTTCCTGGATGCAACAGAAAATGAACAAATCTATGAATTCTTTCAATTGCAATCTCCCAAAAAAGATAAGAAGTCAGAAGAGGTGATAACAAATGTAAGTGCTTGACTAAGTCTGCTGCTTCCAACATTGGGAGGGTGTTAACACAGTACTTAAGGTTAAGAAGAATTTTAATTTTAATTAAAATGTATTTTTTCTTCAAATGGAGACAACTTAATTTAGAATAATGATTTTGTCTTATTTGTTCCAAATGTTACAGTATTGGTATCATTTGAAAGTTGTTATTTTAAGAACAGGATTCTGTGATGATCTGTAAGAGTATTGGTATCACATGACACTTGTCATTTGTAAAGCAGGATTCTGTGATATTCTGTAACGGTATTGGTGTCACATGACACATCTGATATAGTGCACCTTTTTGTACAATTTATATATATATTGCAAAGTCATGTGCCTGTACATTTATTAGCTTTATTATATAGATATATTGCAATGTCATTGACTACTATTGTGTAGAAAAATGGAGATGTAGAAGAGGAGGAGAAGACAGACAAGGAAAAAGAGCAGGATTCGGTAACTTGTTGCCTTGCATCTGTTGCCATCTGCTTCTATTTGATATGATTATACCCACTTTGTAATAGAATGAATAGCATGTGCTTTGCCATTTGATTTTTTTTTTCACATTTATTTGTTTAGGTCAATTCTTATGCTAGCAAATGTTGCATTTGGATACTGAACTGAAAATGATTGAGTTATTTGAATTAAATTACATAAGTAAATTTTCAGAAACATTTTGTCCAAAAAATTCAACATTATCTTGGAGTCAGCAGAGGCCATAAACTACCGTAGTATGCCACTGGATAGTGAAAGAACATATATAGTCATCATTTCGATTTGACCCTATTTCAGTATGAACAATACTAGTGTAGTATGCCAGTGGATAGTGAAAGAATAGATATAGTCATCATTACGATTTGATCCTCTTTTAAGGACCGTTCACATGAGAAATCTATTTTCTAAAAATCTATTTGCGGTATCTTGTGATCACAAGATACCGCAAATAGATTTTCAGATTTTAGAAAATAGATTTTGTATGTGAACGCAGCCTAAGTATGTGGAATACCCTCTGTGAAATGATTAATTCAACAATCCAAATTGCGCACTGATCAAAGTGAAGCCTAAGCTTAATTGCTGACCCCTGTACTAGCTAGTGTTGTGAAGGCAGCCTAAGTATGTGGAATACCCTCTGTCTGTGAAATGATTAATTCAACAATCCAAATTGCGCACTGATCAAAGTGAAGCCTAGGCTTAATTGCTGACCCCTGTCCTAGCTAGTGTTGTGAATGCAGCCTTAGATTTCAGCAGCTTGACATGAATGAACCAATATCTTATGTTTTATCCGCATGACAAGAAATACTTAGTTTTGGATTTTATCTCCAAAATGAACTGGTAGACTAGTAGCACCTTGTTTTATCTCATGGACCTGAATACCTAAAAGGTTTTATCTCAATGGACTAGTAGCACCTTGTTTTATCTCATGGACCTGAATACCTAAAAGGTTTTATCTCAATGGACTAGTAGCACCTTGTTTTATCTCATGGACCTGAATGCATAGGTTTTATCTCATAAACTGGCTTTACTTAAATCCTTGATTTTAGCAGGTGGACTTTCTGCAACAGCTTTAATAAAGCTTACAGAACATATTTATTGCCCAATTGAGAAATTATATTTGTTTATAATGTAAATGTCACATGAACTCGAGATGCTACCCATGCTTGAAGTGCTTACTTATAGTTGCAATTGCAGCATTCTTGATGGGATTTAGTTTGAATTATTAAATAGCTTTACAATATGGGTGTTTTTAATCAGGACAAAGAAGATGAAAGAGAAGAAAAACAGGAAGAGGAGAGTGATGAAGAAAAGAAAGAAAAGGAGGTAAAAGCAGCATGACCATTTATTTCAACAATGTTTTTTTTTTAGCAGACAATTCCCAGCTTTTATTATAGTTCACTTGTATTGAATGCATGTTTCAGGTACTTGGTGATCATTGCTGTATTATGTTACATTATACTGTTCTTCATAGAAACATTTCCTGGTATAAAGAAACAGATCTTAAATTGTTCTTGTTTTACTAGGATGTTTTATTAACATCTGGACTTTATTTCTAACAGTCACTTGCATCTAGGATTGAATTCAAGCTTAAAGCCGTGCTAAAATTCCCTTTGTTTTGTTTTTGATGCCTAGTGTAATACCCGGCTGTGTACTGCTGTTCATGATGCCCAGTGTAATTACCAGCTGTGTACTGCTGTTCTTGATGCCCAGTGTAATTACCAGCTGTGTACTGCTGTTCTTGATGCCCAGTGTAATTACCAGCTGTGTACTGCTGTTCTTGATGCCCAGTGTAATTACCAGCTGTGTACTGCTGTTCTTGATGCCCAGTGTAATTACCAGCTGTGTACTGCTGTTCTTGATGCCCAGTGTAATTACCAGCTGTGTACTGCTGTTCTTGATGCCCAGTGTAATTACCAGCTGTGTACTGCTGTTCTTGATGCCCAGTGTAATTACCAGCTGTGTACTGCTGTTCTTGATGCCCAGTGTAATTACCAGCTGTGTACTGCTGTTCTTGATGCCCAGTGTAATTACCAGCTGTGTACTGCTGTTCTTGATGCCCAGTGTAATTACCAGCTGTGTACTGCTGTTCTTGATGCCCAGTGTAATTACCAGCTGTGTACTGCTGTTCTTGATGCCCAGTGTAATTACCAGCTGTGTACTGCTGTTCTTGATGCCCAGTGTAATTACCAGCTGTGTACTGCTGTTCTTGATGCCCAGTGTAATTACCAGCTGTGTACTGCTGTTCTTGATGCCCAGTGTAATTACCAGCTGTGTACTGCTGTTCTTGATGCCCAGTGTAATTACCAGCTGTGTACTGCTGTTCTTGATGCCCAGTGTAATTACCAGCTGTGTACTGCTGTTCTTGATGCCCAGTGTAATTACCAGCTGTGTACTGCTGTTCTTGATGCCCAGTGTAATTACCAGCTGTGTACTGCTGTTCTTGATGCCCAGTGTAATTACCAGCTGTGTACTGCTGTTCTTGATGCCCAGTGTAATTACCAGCTGTGTACTGCTGTTCTTGATGCCCAGTGTAATTACCAGCTGTGTACTGCTGTTCTTGATGCCCAGTGTAATTACCAGCTGTGTACTGCTGTTCTTGATGCCCAGTGTAATTACCAGCTGTGTACTGCTGTTCTTGATGCCCAGTGTAATTACCGGCTGTGTACTGCTGTTCTTGATGCCCAGTGTAATTACCGGCTGTGTACTGCTGTTCTTGATGCCCAGTGTAATTACCGGCTGTGTACTGCTGTTCTTGATGCCCAGTGTAATTACCGGCTGTGTACTGTTGTTCTTGATGCCCAGTGTAATTACCGGCTGTGTACTGCTGTTCTTGATGCCCAGTGTAATTACCAGCTGTGTACTGCTGTTCTTGATGACCAGTGTAATGACCAGCTGTGTACTGCTGTTCTTGATTGTGGTCTGCCATCTGGTAATAAATAACAGTCAAATATAATATATTATAGCACACCAAGTTTACTTATTTTATGCACATGGTAGGCTGTCACTTGTAGGTTTTAATTATTTCACCCACAGCTAACTGTTGGCTCACTTCACTCCCCTTGCTTCAATACCCTGCTCATGCTTTCTAACATTGGCCTTCATATAGGACAGGGATGATGCTGAGGCCAGTGAAGATGAAAGTAAAACTGGACAGGAGGAGGAGGGTGAGAGTGAAAATACTGAGGTGGCAGGAGTAGAAGCTGAAGAATCTGATGACAAAGAAGAAGAGAAGGACAAAGAGGAGAAGGATGAGGCCAGCAAGGT
The DNA here is from genome assembly GCF_001039355.2 of Lingula anatina. Next base: position 51,231 of record NW_019773914.1, on the reverse strand, counting down.
GGTATGCATGGGCATGCTGTCTTGATTTGACCCCAGACCTAACTTATGCTTCTCAGCTTTATGAAATTTTATTTTCAGGGTTCTAAAAAGTTTTATTTACATATTTTCCAGTAAAGATTATGTATTACTGTAGATCTATAACACACTAGTATTTCAGTTTTCTTTCAATTATTAACAGAAGAAATTTTTCATATTTTATGCTCAAGTCCCAGTTTCACAAAGAATATAAAAAACTGAAGTTGACTACATTAAGCTTAGTGACTTATCAATATAGCCATCTCTAAGTGTTGCACAAAGAGTCTTAAATTCCAGCTTCAAAGTAAAGGTAAAACATTAGAAAAATTGAAAAGTGCCATTGGACATCTAGTAGTAAAAAAATGCGGACAAACATAGCAATGTTGCATTTTAATTTTTATTAAGAAATTCAATAAGTTTCAGTAACCTTCAAAGATATTATAACACAATATGGTGAGCGGCCTTTTAGACTCTATGTGAAACACCGCTAAGTCCCGCATGGTATTTGTAACATTGTAAACAAATATTTTAGCCAAAACATACCTAGAATTTTTGTGAAACAGGGGCCAGTTGTTTAGTGAAACAATTAGAAATATACAGTGCTCTCAGCTATGAAGTTTAGTTAAGATATTGTTGATATGTGTGCCTGGTGGTGTTTGAAATAGACTATTGTCAAATATCAAATAATTATTTCATTCTTTAGGAGGAGGAGAGTGAAAGTGAGACAGATGATAAAAAGGTAGTTTATGCATGGTGAGGTGCATGCACTTTGGTTCTTTCAACTGTTTGTCCACCATGTGAAAATAGATCATCCAGTCTGTGCTTTAGTACCTGCCAAATCTGTGACATGATGAATATAATGAACATATTGGTCTGCCATGGTGATTGTTACATGGACTAACTGTATTTGAACCAACTTCTAAGCTGTTATAAAACATATTGAAGTGTATACTCATATATTTTGATTTATACTTTCTTGCAAAAACAAATATTCATTACAGATGTGTGCATATGCATAGATTGGAATCCTAATAGGAGGCTTTTACTTATTGACCCCCACCCCCTTTTAATTGTGTGTAAATAAAAGTTATGTTAGATTGAATATTATATTGTTTTGGGGGGTGGCTGTGGATGCAGTGGAAAAAGTAAGGCTTGTCATGTGCTGCCAGCTATGTCTTTGCAGGTGCTTGAAAACTATGTATAAACAGTGCAATGGGGGGGGGGGGGGGGGGGGCAATAAAACAATGAGTTTTGAAGATGTACTGGTGCATCTGTCATCGCATTACCTTTAATAGCATGCTGATGTACATGTGCAGTATATATGTCACAGGCCAGCAGTATATATACTCTGCGGATGACAATAGTGCATTTGGCACAGTGTAGTACATATACACTGCAGATGAAAACTGTGTTTACTGCAGACTGTATTAATTGAGAGTCTTGGCATTAATAGGAGATTTGAAAAGATAAAATGGTTTCACAGCGGCAGTGATTTTTTTCAGGCCTATGAGCTTAACTTTTATATGTGCTTATATGAGATTGTAAGATAGATAAGGTGCTATGTTTTTTGTGTTATAATACTATGCCTGTGGCATGAAAACAGTTGAAACATAAGAATTATGTGAAGACAGCTATATATGTACATGTGATATATATCTTCACCCTGTACCTGTGAAACCTGATGTCTGGTGGTACATGTTATGATGTCTGGTGGTACTTGCCATGATGTCTGGTGGTACATATGATGTCTGGTGGTACATGTTATGATGTCTGGTGGTACTTGCCATGATGTCTGGTGGTACATGCCATG
>NW_019773914.1:23696-43027 GCF_001039355.2 Lingula anatina | reverse complement strand
TTAAACCACCTACAGGAATTCCAACATACAGTAGAACACTTTCATATTCTGACTATTTCAGTTAAACCACCTACAGGAATTCCAACATACAGTAGAACACTTTCATATTCTGACTATTTCTGCTAAACCACCTACAGGAATTCCAACATACAGTAGAACACTTTCATATTCTGAGTATTTCAGCTAGACCACCTACAGGATTTCCAACATACTGTAGAACACTTTCATATTCTGAGTATTTCAGCTAAACCACCTACAGGAATTCCAACATACAGTAGAACACTTTCATATTCTGACTATTTCAGTTAAACCACCTACAGGAATTCCAACATACAGTAGTTCACTTATTTCCACAAACATGCAATTTTTGATAATACCCACAACTTTTAATAGGCTGTTAGGAGAAGGCCCAAGTGGATTTATTAGATCAAAGAGGCATTGAGTTAATTCATGGGGAAAATCCTTTTAGAAAAAACATGCTATTTCTAATACAGTGTGTGACTTATGATACAAGGACCTATTCATTCTATGTCATAGTTTATTGCACTCTATTGAAATAACCTTTAACTTCAGTCCACTGACACAGCATGTCAGTTAATGTGGGTTTGCAACTCATTCATGTAATTCAGTTTTCCTACTGAGGTGTTATTAGAGGTTTACTAATCATACCAAGTGGTAGTTCTAGAGTGTTTTTGGAACTATTTGTGTGGTAAGTCTAGTATAATGTTCAGTGTATAAGAATATATATATATATATAAATATTGATGTGTAACATGAGGCCTTAAGCGTATAAAATTGAATATTATGACCACCCAAATTTTAAAGCTTTCATGAATATACGTAGATAATTTATTACCAATAGCTCTCCTTATTTTGTTTACAGAAGGTCTTTCCAATGCACTGATATATATTCACACCTTTAAAAGTTATATCTTGGGCACATAAGCAAAAAAATCTTTCTTATCGCCAATAATCTTGGTCTTGTTTTTTTTTAACCAAAACTTAAGAGATTTAAATTTTCTGTCTAGATATTTCTTTTCACCCTTTTCTGTGTTTAACTCAGGACAAAAATTCTGAGGTTCTCCTGCTGATGTCAGTTGAACTGGGATTACAGCCTGGTGTTGTTTGAAAGTATAAAGTATGATAATAATCTGATATTCTGTGTGTAGAAAGAAGAAAATGAGGATGAGGAGGGACCAAAGGAGAAGTCTGAAGATGACAAATCTGCTGAGGATGAGGAGGAGGACAAAGATAAATCTGAAGGAGGATCTGAGGAGGAAAAGGAAGATAAAAAGTTATCAGAAGAAGAGGAATCCGATGAGGAGTCTGAAGAAGAAAAGCCCAGGAGTGGTGGATTGTTTTAACAGCATAGTGAGTTCTCATGTCATGATATGTGATGTGCTTAGACTTCATGAAGAACTTCTAACACTGTTCAGGAAGACCTTGTGGCAGAGAACTCTTACAGCATGATAAGCTTAGACTTAAAATGGAACTTACAACAGTATTCATTTAAAAGCGTGGCAGTGAACTCTTGTGTCATGGTGTGTTTAAGAGTTCAGGAGGAACTGCTGTCATGAGTTTCCATTGGTTGCACGTCATGAAAAACGTGTCACTGATATCCTACAGCATGATGTGATTAGAGTACATGAAAAACTTGTGTCAGTGAGCTCTTACAGCATGATGTGATTAGAATTCATGAAGAACTGGTGTCAGTGAGCTCTTACAGCATGATGTGATTAGAATTCATGAAGAACTGGTGTCAGTGAGCTCTTACAGCATGATGAGATTAGAGTACATGAAGAACTGGTGTCAGTGAGCTCTTATAGCATGATATGATTAATATTCATGAAGAACTGGTGTCAGTGAGCTCTTACAGCATGATGTGATTAGAGTACATGAAGAACTGGTGTCAGTGAGCTCTTACAGCATGATGAGATTAGAGTACATGAAGAACTGGTGTCAGTATAAGCTTTATTGAGAAGTTGATATAACATAATCATCCAAATGTGAGTGGGGTATTGTGCAACAACTTGATATAAAATAATCAGCGAAATGTTAGTGGAGTATTGTGCAGCATGTTGATATAACATAATCAGCATTGTGTCAGTGCAGTTTGATATAACATAGCATTTTAAGGCAGAATGAAAAAGTTGAATTGATTATCAAAGGAAGTTTGCTTGTAATTGTTTACATTTTCAGAGTAGCCATGAAGCTGTATTATAGCATATTATATCAGATGAACATGTCTGTAATTGTTGTTTAGCACTGGTTGCAGCATTTCAAGTCATATGGAAGATTTATAAATTCTCAAATAAGAAGAGGCTAAATAGCATCACTTTTACTTTCAAGTAGTTTATATTGATGTATTTAGAATACTTCTATATATAACTTTAATGCTTCAGGAATCAGCACTCAGCATGGCAAGGTTCACATGGAATTAGCACACGGTTTTACAGGTCATATTGAGAATGGAACTTAAGTTTTTGTTGTATTTTAATGTCTCATCCTACTGCATACTTTATAATCTCAATTTCATGTGGAATAGTTTCAGTTTCATGTGGAATGGTCAAAATGACTTCAACCGTGTTGTTGCTAAGCACTGTAAAGTGCAAGGTGGTGATTGATGATCATGATGACTGCCCAAATGCAGTTGGAGGGGGAGACTAAAGTATGGTTATTGTCATAATTCACTAATTCTTAATATTTTTGTTTCAGACATCAGTTGAAGACGAAATAAAGTCAGAGGTAAGTGATATGGTGATGTACTTGTATGATTTTGTGATCCAAGACAAGCATGCACATGCATGCACGTAGAGAGATGTTGTAATTGTGATGGATGCTACAGCTGGTTGTGTTAGTTTTGAATACTGATTGTGTTACTTGTAAATAGTNACTATTTCAGGTAAACCACCTGCAGGGATTCCAACATACAGTAGAACACTTTCATACTCTATTTCAGCTAAACCACCTACAGGAATTCCCACATACAGTAGTTCACTTATTTCCACAAACATGCAATTTTTGATAATACCCACAACTTTTAATAGGCTGTTAGGAGAAGGCCCAAGTGGATTTATTAGATCAAAGAAGCATTGAGTTAATTCATGGGGAAAATTCTTTTAGAAAAAACATGCTATTTCTAATACAGTGTGTGACTTATGATACAAGGACCTTCATTCCATGTAATAGCTAATTGCACTCTATTGAAGTAACCTTGAACTTCAGTCCACTGACACCGCATGTCAGTTAATGTGGTACAGTTAACGTGGGTTTGCAACTCATTCATGTAATTCAGTTTTCCTACTGAGGTGTTATTAGAGCTTTACTAATCATACCAAGTGGTAGTTCTTGACTGTTTGTGGAACTATTTGTGTGGTAAGTCTAATATAATGTTCAGTGTATAAGAATATATATATATAAATATTGATGTGTAACATGAGGCCTTCAGCGTATATGACATAAAATCATAATATTCAAATTTTAAAGCTTTCATGAATATACGTAGGTAATTTATTACCAATAGCTCTCCTCATTTTGTTTACAGAAGGTCTTTCCAATGCACTGATATATATTCACACCTTTAAAAGTTATATCTTGGGCACATAAGCAAAAAAATCTTTCTTATCGCCAATAATCTTGGTCTTGTTTTTTCTTAACCAAAACTTAAGAGATTTAAATTTTCTGTCTAGATATTTCTTTTCACCCTTTTCTGTGCTTAACTCAGGACAAAAATTCTGAGGTTCTCCTGCTGATGTCAGTTGAACTGGGATTACAACCTGGTGTTGTTTGAAAGTATAAAGTATGATAATAATCTGATATTCTGTGTGTAGAAAGAAGAAAGTGAGGATGAGGAGGGACCAAAGGAGAAGTCTGAAGATGACAAATCTGCTGAGAATGAGGAGGAGGACAAAGATAAATCTGAAGGAGGATCTGAGGAGGAAAAGGAAGATAAAAAGTTATCAGAAGAAGAGGAATCTGAGGAAGAGGATAAAAGGGGGGAAAAGTCCGATGAGGAGTCTGAAGAGTCTGAAGAAGAAAAGCCCAGGAGTGGTGGATTGTTTTAACAGCATAGTGAGTTCTCATGTCATGATATGTGATGTGCTTAGACTTCATGAAGAACTTCTAACACTGTGCAGGAAGACCTTGTGGCAGAGAGCTCTTACAGCATGATAAGCTTAGACTTTAAAAAATGGAACTTACAATAGTATTCATTTAAATGCGTGGCAGTGAACTCTTGTGTCATGGTGTTTTAGAGTTCAGGAGGAACTTGTGTCATGAGTTTCCATTGGCTGCATGTCATGAAAAACATGTCACTGAAATCCTACAGCATGATGTGTTTAGAGTACATGAAGAACTGGTGTCAGTGAGCTCTTACAGCATGATGTGTTTAGAGTACATGAAGAACTGGTGTCAGTGAGCTCTTACAGCATGATGTGTTTAGAGTACATGAAGAACTGGTGTCAGTAAACTCTTACAGCATGATGTGATTAGAGTACATGAAGAACTGGTGTCAGTATAAGCTTTATTGAGAAGTTGATATAACATAATCATCCAAATGTGAGTGGGGTATTGTGCAACAACTTGATATAAAATAATCAGCGAAATGTTAGTGGAGTATTGTGCATGTTGATATAACATAATCAGCATTGTGTCAGTGCAGTTTGATATAACATAGCATTTTAAGGCAGAATGAAAAAGTTGAATTGATTATCAAAGGAAGTTTGCTTGCAATTGTTTACATTTTCAGAGTAGCCATGAAGCTGTATTATAGCATATTGTATCAGATGAACATGTCTGTAATTGTTGTTTAGCACTGGTTGCAGCATTTCGAGTCATATGGAAGATTGATAAATTCTCAAATAAGAAGAGGCTAAATAGCATCACTTTTACTTTCAATTAGTTTATATTGATGTATTTAGAATACTTCTATATATAACTTAAATTCTTCAGGAATCAGCACTCAGCATGGCAAGGTTCACATGGAAGTAGCACACGGTTTTACAAGTCATATTGAGAATGGAACTTTAAAAGTTTTTGTTGTATTTTAAAGTCTCATACTGCTGCATACTTTATAATCTCAATTTCATGTGGAATAGTTTCAGTTTCATGTGGAATAGTTTCAGTTTCATGTGGAATGGTCAAAATGACTTCAACCGTGTTGTTGCTGAGCACTGTAAAGTGCAAGGTGGTGATTGATGATCATGATGACTGCCCAAATGCAGTTGGAGGGGGAGACTAAAGTATGGTTATTGTCATAATTCACTAATTCTTAATATTTTTGTTTCAGACATCAGTTGAAGACGAAATAAAGTCAGAGGTAAGTGATATGGTGATGTACTTGTATGATTTTGTGATCCAAGACAAGCATGCTCATGCATGCACGTAGAGAGATGTTGTAATTGTGATGGATGCTACAGCTGGTTGTGTTAGTTTTGAATACTGATTGTGTTACTTGTAAATAGTGATTGTGTTGTAATTGTGCTGTATACAGCTGATTGTGTTAGTTGTGATTGCTTATTACATTGGATGAAAGTTTTTAAAGATTAAGCCCCCATTACAGAACTGGAGGACTATTTGGTAATTTTTGCTGATGAGAATTAAATGGTTTACACATGACAAATATAAAGGGCTGTTGTGCATGTTTTCTGTAAGTAGATAGAACTGAGTGTTTGATTTATTGATTTATAAAAAAAAAGTAGGATATATATATTTCAGGTGTACTTGTACATTATATGTGTATCTTTTAGGATTGAAGATGACCTGGTGAAGAATTCCTGTGTATATGATGAGTTGAAGGCATGACCCAATCTTTTGTACATACAGTATTAGGATGGCTTCTCACCAGGAAACCAGTGTTCCAAGTGCTCCTCTTTACAATGCAACAGGCTGTGACCTAACTTATTACTGGAGTCAGAAACCTGAACTTCAGGCAGAACTGAGATTTACAAAAGAAAATTGAAAGGCATTGCACACATTCACAAACCAGGGTTACACTATGTTGAAGATACTTGAAGTGATAATGGTTGTGCTGGTGTCAATTGTCACTGAGAATTATGTCATGTGCTGACATTTGGAGACATTGAGAGAATGCCTAGCCCAGAGTATGCACAGCATTCACCAGGATCTTCACATTGGTCTGATAGTATGGAGTGGACTTTATGTAGTCTGGCCTGGAACAGTGGAAAGCTTGCTTAAGTCACACTAGTATTAGCAACCATTTTAGATCGATGGAATACAAAGACGAAAGTTGTTCCCATTTTAGCCTTGGATCAAGGCTCACATTGGAACTATGGTTTACTTACTATTGTTATCATGAATATCACAAATCAATCTGTGTTTAGAGACAACTGAATGCTACCAAATACTTGTATAAATTACAAATGAAGGCATATCTGGGGCTGGGTTTGTTCTATGGTTTACTTACTATTGCTATCATGAATATCACAAATCAATCTGTATTAAAGACAACTGGATGCTGCCAAATACTTATATCAAATACAATTACTTGGGACTGAGTTTGTTCTAAATGTAGTCTCCATATTATGAATTAAAGTTAATAATTGACACATAAAAGGTACATATTATGAGTAGATGAAAGCATTGCCACTACACTTGACCAAATGCATATACATGTAGTTTCAAATGGCATAACTTAAACAAATAGCACAGGGTTTTGTTTCATTACTGCTTTTCCTTTCTGGTTTCATTACCCACTAGAGGAATGGATTAAAGGGTCAAGTTTACAACCAGAAATTTGGAGAAGGTACAATTGAAAGCCCTTTCTCAGGTGAACAAGTGATTAATTTGAATTATTTTTGGACACGGATTTTATTTGTGTGAGAAAATGACAGTAATAATTTGTATGCATTACAGTTGTGCTCTGGCTCATCCATCCTTAATTTTGAACTTGCAAGTGATTTTTTTAATTTCACTGATCTAGCTTGCCTTTTTTTCATTTTGCCATATACAAGTAATTCTAAGATCTCTTGATTATCATGAATGCTGATTTCCATTTTAAGTTACACAAAAGTAGTTTCTGGAGCAGTCCCAAGCCACTGCCGTTTATCACATAAAGCCAAATGTTTCACTTAGACTTTAAAAGCTTACAGAATCTCATTCATTTGCCAATATTACACAACCAATGGGTGTGTAGGCAACTTTCAATAGCTCTGTATTAGTTAATCTAATACATTAAAACAGGGTATATAGGCAACCCTCACTGACTTTGTGTTAGCCAATCTAATACATCAATACAGGGGATATACCAAACCTCACTAACCCCTGTGACTTAGACATCGAAGGTGCATGCTACCAAACTATTTATTTTTAAGGCTTCCATGTTCTCGTCTTGTTGACAGATGTTTGTATTGAACTGTTACTTATAGCCATTTGGTATTTTGTTCTGTTGTTGTAAAAGGCTATCCTACAGTATAACCAAATGAAATAAACTTTTTACCATTTGCTATTTTTCTCTGATTATTTGTGACTGCAGTAAGTTAGAACCAAAACATGGGGGGGGGGGGGGGATATAATCTAGACAATTTGAGTGTTTGAGAGAAATGCAGCATTTGAAAATCAAGTTGAATAAGAGCTACCCACCAAGCCTGCATATGATGGCCAATGTTGAAGATTGGTTGGCATGTTGGCATATAGTTGGCCCTACTACAGCATTATATGTATCTCCTTATAACCATATAAATTGTGTTCCTAACAAAAAATTGTTAATTAACCAATTCATCTATTGCTCAGTTACACATATAGAGTTTGAATGAAGAAAATACAATTTTTTTAAAATTAAAAGTTAATCAAAATGACTTTTTTTTCTGGCGTCAAAATCATATTTTTGGTACTTCTGAAATATAAAACTCATATAAATTAGTATAAAATTATAATAAAAGATCAGACTGACTAGTAATTAAAGTAAAGTGCCTGAGCTACTGATGTCCATTTATGTGCAAATGCAATGGTTATTTCAGGTAGACGGCATTTATTTCAACCTCTGTTTACCTTGAGTGTTGGTTTTATAAATTATTGTACCAGTTACAACACTTTAACGTGTGTATATACTACTTATACCTGTAATTTGCACAAGATGATTTCATAAAAAATGTAGCTTAATTTAAGGAGCTGTTTTCCTTGATCAAGAATCAAAGAGATGAGAATAAGGGTATTCTAACCAAGAAGCACTATATCAACAACTGTAGATTTTATATTTTTCCCAACTTAAGAAGAAGTTTATGGTATAGTTACATTAAAATATGAACAGCATGATGCAGTGAAATGTACTATCAGGCAGATGAAAAATGCATGGAAATGTGGAGTCTGTGTCTGTACAGAGCATCCATGTAATGAAAGGTGAAAGTCTGTCTGTACTGAACATCCATGTAATGAAAGGTGAAAGTCTGTGTCTGTACTGAACATCCATGTAATGAAAGGTGAAAGTCTGTGTCTGTACTAAACATCCATGTAGTGAAAGGTGAAAGTCTGTGTCTGTACTAAACATCCATGTAATGAAAGGTGAAAGTCTGTGTCTGTACTGAACATCCATGTAATGAAAGGTGAAAGTCAGGCTGAGTCTTGTTTTACATGTACCCAACTAAACATTTACAATGCTAATTCCGGCATCGAGTATTTTTCATATTATTTAAATATTATTTGCATAAATGTCAATTTTACTAAGTAGAGTTTCAGTAAAAATAACTTACTTTGATTCACTCTGAGAAAGTTTAAATTATGGTACACACTCTGTACTATACTGAGCAGGCCCGTAGCCAGGGATGTTTGGGGGGTGGTTGAAAAGAACTGCCCTTTTTGTCAGGTAAAGGTCCATTCTGGGCAAAATTTGACCTAGGTACACAAAAATTTCATTTCAAAAGGTACAATTTTCAGAAAAAGACCCCCTTTTGAAATTGCTGGCTACAGGCCTGCTGAAAATAGTTAACTTGTTTAGAATATCCATCAATTATCTAGGATAGTATCCTGATGGCTCTGGCATCTGATATCCAGTTGTTGATTGATGTACACTTGGTAAGAATGTCTGTCAATTATCTAGGATAGTATCCTGATGGTTCTGGCATCTGATATCCAGTTGTTGATTGATGTACACTTAGAATGTATGGTAATTATCTAGGATAGTATCCTGATGGCTCTGGCATCTATCCAGTTGTTGATTGATGTACACTTATTATGTATGGTAATTATCTAGGATAGTATCCTGATGGTTCTGGCATCTGATATCCAGTGGAAGAATTAGGATAAGGTGTCTGTGAGGCAGTCCACTGCTGTCCATAGGGAGATTTGCCAGAGGCTCGTGTCTGCAGCAGTTCTCCCATCTTCTCTGCCTTAATTCTTCGTAAGTGAGCCACGGTCCTCTCTCCAATAAATTTCTGGACAAACGCATCAACACTTAAACTACCATCAAGAAATTCTTCTGCCATTTTCTGTAAAATTAACAAATGAATTAAGTTAATACCAAATCATTTATAAAGGGAGCATTCACAACATTTCATCTGTGGAGTAAGTAGTACACAAATCAATGAAAGCAAGCCATATAATCCCCTAATAATAAAGTAATGGATTCCCTGCTCCCACAACTGCCGTCCTAGCAGGGGCAGAGCAATTAAATCTAAGCACATGCTTTCACCATATTTGGTCCACGAACTGGTTGGTCTGCAGACCAAGAAGCAAGACTAAGGATAGCAATATGGATAAAGTGACCATACAAAAGTTTTTTTCTTTTTTACACTGAGTGTTTTAAACATACAGAGACAAATGTATTTCTAAGATATAAAGCTCAAAGATAAAAGGCCTATAAAATGATTGAAATAAATATAATACAGCTATCAATTTGGTGAATTAGTTTGAACTGAGCATGGATGTAGCATTCAGAATGCATGACGTAGTGAGTTTTGGCTGAACTAACATGTCAACTAAATAGGGATTTGAAAGCATTACTGCCAATACCTCTGTTTCTTCCTCTGATTTAGCGGCTTCAGTCTGCAGTAAGGCATGAACAGTGTCAGGACTTTGGCTATTTGCCTGGTTATCTGAAATATATCAAACAGCCTAGGGTTAGAAATATAAGCCATATATATATATATATATATATATATATATATATATATATATATATATATATATATTGCAGGAAGATTAAAACACTGCCATGTAACACCCTTTAACCATTTTACCACACTGTCACAGAGAGGAAGACCAGTGTTCACTATACACACACACAAACACATACACACACACCTTTACATACACACACACACACACACACACACACACACACACACACACACATACACACACACACCTTTACATACACACACACACACAAACACATACACACACACATTTACATACACACAAACACATACACACACCTTTACATACACACACGCACATACACACACACATACACACCTTTACATACACACACACACACATACACACAAACACATACACACACATATTTACATACACACAAACACACACACACACACACACACACCAATATAGTAACAGGAAGAGGAACAGAGAGGTGACTTTGTTGTGTATAGGTTGATTTAATAACACACGGAGACAAGTGGATAAGAGAGGCAAAACTGCCCTCTGGCTTAAATTTAAAAAAAAGATCATTATCTTATGCTTCACTTCTAGTAAAACACCAAAATTATGATGGGATGAATGTTTTTGTGAATGGTTCAATCACTCCAAAATTTTACTTAAGTTTTAACTTTAAATAGATATCATTATGGTAATCATCATTATTATACCTATCTGCTCTTTGTCCCTGAGAAGCACCTCTTTTGAGCGCTGAACCTCTTCATAGAGTGTAGCCAACTTCTCTCTGCCTTCCTTTAATAGAGGCTCCTTGGACAGGTTGTAATCAGCCAAGCTCTTATTGCTGGCTAGTAACATCTCCCTGTCTACCTGGATGTTCTTTACCTGAAGGTAGCCAATACAGAATGTAGGTAACATTTTATATATAACATCTCCCTGTCTACCTGGATGTTCTTTACCTGAAGGTAGCCAATACAGGATGAAGGTAACATCTTATCTATAACATGTTAAGTTTTTTTTTAACCTGGTACATACCTGATGTTGATATTTCCATTGGAGCTTATAGCAAAATGGTTCTTGTTATGCAGACAGCCCTTCATGTCAAGCCCTGAACTCTGATTGATTTCTCATATATATTATTTTAATAGCATCTCTCTGTNACACACACATACACACCTTTACACACACACACACACACACACACACACACACACACACACCTTTACATACACACACACACTGGCACACAGACACACACCAATATAGTAACAGGAAGAGGAACAGAGAGGTGACTTTGTTGTGTATAGGTTGATTTAATAACACACGGAGACAAGTGGATAAGAGAGGCAAAACTGCCCTCTGGCTATGTACCACCATTAAATTAAAAAAAAAGATCATTATCTTATGCTTCACTTCTAGTAAAATACCAAAATTATGATGGGATGAATGTTTTTGTGAATGGTTCAATCACTCCAAAATTTTACTTAAGTTTTAACTTTAAATAGATATCATTATGGTAATCATCATTATTATACCTATCTGCTCTTTGTCCCTGAGAAGCACCTCTTTTGAGCGCTGAACCTCTTCATAGAGTGTAGCCAACTTCTCTCTGCCTTCCTTTAATAGAGGCTCCTTGGACAAGTTGTAATCAGCCAAGCTCTTATTGCTGGCTAGTAACATCTCCCTGTCTACCTGGATGTTCTTTACCTGAAGGTAGCCAATACAGAATGTAGGTAACATTTTATATATAACATCTCCCTGTCTACCTGGATGTTCTTTACCTGAAGGTAGCCAATACAGGATGAAGGTAACATCTTATCTATAACATGTAAAGTTTTTTTTAACCTGGTACATACCTGATGTTGATATTTCCATTGGAGCTTATAGCAAAATGGTTCTTCTTATGCAGACAGCCCTTCATGTCAAGCCCTGAACTCTGATTGATTTCTCATATATATTATTTTAATAGCATCTCTCTGTCATTTAGCCTGTTTTTTAAGGCAGGTTATTTTGTCAGAAATAATGAAATACCAAACCATACAAAACAGGAACATTCGAGAGAGAGAGAAGGAGAGAGAGGGATGATGAGCAATCACCTGTTGTAGATCATTAGTGAGGTCATGAAGTTTTTCTTCACTGTCAAGAAGCCCTTGTAGCTGTTGTGTGTCCATGTATTGTATTAAGGCAGTTGCCTCTTCATAGTTGGGCTCATACTTAGCCACACTGGATACCCTCTGGAGGGTGTTGGCTGCTCCTATGGGCATTGTCTGTAAAATATATGTTCAGTTATACCATAAAGTTTTCTCTACTTCTATGGTTATACATACTAGTATCTTACACACACACACACACACACACACACACACACACACACAAAGCAGCAAAGTTGTTTATTTCCATATTTGACACTTTATTACACAATAAAGATAACACTTTTTGTTAGTTTGCAGGTGAAATTGTTCATGAGAAAATAAGAAAATTAAAAATATGTATTTTACCATCCAATAATTACCCTATAAAAAATATTTAAGTCTGATATTTGGTGATTTTTTAAACATCATTCTTTTTAGTATACACAAAAAGTGCCAATGTCTCCTCCATTTTTGCATACTTCTAGATAAAAGCCATATACTCAAATAAAATAAGATTTATTAATTTTTGTCAAATTGTGGGAGGAGTCAAAATTTCATGGGGGGAGTCAGATTTTCATTATGAAATTTTGACTCTGGGAATCAGATTTTCATGTTACTCCAGGGTATGTGTGTAGTATATGTGTGTTCTAATACGACATGTCAAATTTAATGCCTTAAAATAAAATAAGACGTTTATTTGTCATATCCTCTATTTTGACACCTTATAACATGGACAGTCCCCTAACTACTATTTTATTCTGAATTCTTATTATGTAGCTGATCAAAAACAAGAAACAGTAGAGTGTTACTGATGTCTTGCTTCGTTTTTCAGTCTAACTTGCTGCTTAGCATATTTTGATTATTTAGTACTGTAAATGTAATGCAGAAAACTGAGCCTGAGGCAAGGTGCGAATGTTGTTGAACTTACAGGCGGTAAAAATAAAATAAAGGTAATTTAGCCTCCTTTACATCGTTAATAAACAAGCATTTTCCACTGTCTTAACGCTGAAATTGGTGGGTATATATGCGATCTAAACAGATATAGAGAGGCCAACGGTATTAGTACTTACTGGCTGACGAAAACTTTCACTTTACTTAGTCTGGCGCTCACTTCCTCACAGTTGTTTTCGTAACCGGAAGTCAGAAATTGACTCAAGATAAGCCGTGTTTATTTTCTTTTAACAGTAAATTATATTTTATTTTCGTAAAAAAGGCAAGTATTTTCATAAAACNATGTTGTTGAACTTACAGGCGGTAAAAATAAAATAAAGGTAATTTAGCCTCCTTTACATCGTTAATAAACAAGCATTTTCCACTGTCTTAACGCTGAAATTGGTGGGTATATATGCGATCTAAACAGATATAGAGAGGCCAACGGTATTAGTACTTACTGGCTGACGAAAACTTTCACTTTACTTAGTCTGGCGTTCACTTCCTCACAGTTGTTTTCGTAACCGGAAGTCAGAAATTGACTCAAGATAAGCCGTGTTTATTTTCTTTTAACAGTAAATTATATTTTATTTTCGTAAAAAAAAGGCATGTATTTTCATAAAAATGGGCCTGTATGTTGATTTTCTCCTTACACTGCCTAATTAGGCATACGATGTAAACTTGTCTTGTCTTGAACTAAGAACAGCCTAAATTGTCCAATCACATTTTGTTTTCAACACACACCTCCGAAGCTGATCGCGGATGGATACTAAATATGCCCAATCTTTTATTTTATTGATCATTATATGAATAGTAGTTACGTCATTTCCACAAAATATTTCTAAAATGTTGACCCTTAATCTGTCAATAAAACTGTGATTAAAATATACTTCATTTGTTTGGATTCTATGTTGCATTGCGTCAGTACACAATCTAAGCGGCGAAGAAACCAACATCCGGTAACAGGTGACACGAAACCAAGATTCATTTTTATCAAAATTGTTGCACCCAGAAGCTTGCAAGATGGATTCTGACATTGATATATCAAATGCCAAGCTTATGTGGGCACCAGATACAAATCGTTCTACAAAAATGGATGCATTTCGCGAGACTGTCAATAGGAAATTTGGTTTAAAATTAGGTACTAAGACATACCGGTGCTTTGAACTAGTTGTACATTGGTAAATGTACCGTACATGTAATAGTACTGACATTATAGTATTTTATTGCACTGTGCACGCAATGGAAAACTAATTGCGACACGAATAATCATGATCCAGCGCTAATATTTAGTATATGGGCGTGATTATCCAAGCTATCTATGAAAAGATGATTAGCAAGGAAACCCGTCCATACTGTAATTAGCATTCCAAGCCCTAGCAACTAATATTTATAAATAGTCTCCCATGCTTGGTACATGTACATGTATGTATATTAGCATGTGTGTATCAGCACATAGTTTTATACATTGGTAATCCTATTTACAGTCTCTGGTATATATTTTTAGTGCTTACACATGAATGATAGAGATGCCTATAACTTAAAAAGAACGACCAGTTAGCAAGTTATCAATTTGTACACTATCTGCTGAAAAGCTGACCAGTCTTGCAGTTAATAAGGTATTTGTCTGCTGGTCTACCAGAAATGCTGCTCTGAAATTTGACAGGATGAAATTTGAGAGAATTTTGAGAACAGTAAAACTGAGTCAAAAACTGTAGACTGTACATTTAGTAAATGTTTAAATATTTTCAGGCAACTACCAAGAACTATACAAATGGAGTGTTAGTAACTATGCAGAATTCTGGGAAGAGTGCCTCCAGTTTTTACCAATCAGATATTCCAAGCCATGGCAGCAGGTACTTGTAAGATAATGTGTACTGTATATTGCCCAAAGGCTTGGAGTCATTGTAATTTATAATATATTCCAATCCATGGCAGCNGATGATAATTGCATCAATACTAAATAATCAGTACTGGGGAAAAATAGCAAACAGGTTGGGATGATAATTGCATCATAACTAAATAATCAGTACTGGGTAAAAATAGCAAACATGGGATGGGATGATAGTTGCATCATCATTAAATTGGATAAGATAAGAGTTTATTCAGCCATTCATTCACATATAACAAAAAATGGATTGCTATTCCAGTAAAATGTTAAAAGTATAAAGTAACAATAAAGTTTCAAAAAATCTAGTTGCAAAATAATCAATATTGGGTGAAAAAAGCAATCAATTTGGATGATAACTGCGTGAAGTTAGGCAGTTTTATGAACAAAGATCCATTGAAAATTCTTATGATTTAAAGTTATTACTAACCCAAATCTAAACTGAGTGATTCAAAGAAAATTGGTCACACTCTACTTTATTTTGGTAAATGTATTTATAGACAACTCCTATTTGCCATTGCAGTTTATCCAGTATAAGCCCAGGAATTAAAGAATATCAGTAAACTCAAAATTGCACTATCATCCCAAGACTGCTGATATGATGTCATCAGAAGAATGACCATACTTTTTCTGAAAACAAATTACTTCACACTCCATGAACATTATGTGATAATATTATATTATCGTATTCTATAATGAAGTGCTTTTAGCAAAATTTTGCCTAACAAGGTATATAGTATTTAATGATGAGTTAATGTATGTTATTGACCAGATGTATTTGATATGAATTTTTATTTGACACCAGAAATGAATACCCTGAGTGTCAGAGCAACGTAAAAATTAGCTTGTAAATATTAAATATACCTTGGAGTCATTTTTCCTAGCTCTGAAGACCAGCGGCCAGGTTAGGCTTCCGTCAATCATATAGAAATGCTCCGCAGTGAAACTGCAGTTGAATGTCATTAGACCAAAATGAAATGTAAAACAAATTTAATTCTGCTTTATTTAATTTCATTTACTGTATTTAAAGAATAAATGAAAAAATGAAAAATATTCTTCGAAAAGAAAAGATATATCCAATGTTTTTGTATTTTTTGCTTATCAAAGAACATTTAGTCCTGAGATACACACGTGCACAATACACGTGCTTGCCGTGTGCCAAATTTGACAGCTACACTGTATGCCCGATACCACTATAAGGGCTGCGCAATGGCTACACCAAAATCAGTTTTTACAGCAGAATGTTGCTTGTATTGTGGCACTGACCTTCGACTGCAAGATATTTTCAATTCAAACTTATAACTCCGCGTCAGGCACTTTAATTGCTTCTTGTCTCGTGTGCACGAGAGAACTTCAGCGCAAGGCGGGAAAGGCAGCTCCAGGTGGCCAAACCTGTGACGTACGAGACTTATGACTTCCAAATATGGATCCAGGCGGACACAGCTGTGACGTGTGACTTCCAAATATGGAAGCGCCCCAGGCAGAATTTTGAAGAAGAACGCCCCCGAGTTGCCGCTGTTCGCTAGAGCCTGGTATTGCTAATATGGGTTATATATGAAATCAAGATCGAGCTGGCAATACCGGAATCTAGAACCTAGGGTAGAAATGAAAGACACTCTTTGTTTCAGGTTGTCGATAAGTCTAAAAGTATTGAAGAAGTCCCTGAATGGTTTCAAGGCTGTCACATGAACTTTGCAGAAAACATGCTACAATATAATGATGATAGAATAGCAGTTTATGCAGCAGGTACAATTAAAGCTTTTGCTGTGTATAAACATATGAATAATGTCATTTAACGTGTGACAATACACATGTTTTAAATACAAAGACCACTGTCAGTAATGTCATCGATAGCAGACATATCTGATTGGTCACGGCTGACAAGTATGTGGTTGATAACAAATATTAATTAATCAGATGCAGTGTTAATTGAGTGATATTAATGATAAATTTAATATTGTCCATGTGCAATAATTAATTGCAGTGGAAGGAAGAGAACAAGTCAAAAAGATAACTCACAGAGAACTCAGAGATAGAGTGGCATTGTATGCTTCAGCTATGAAAAAGATGGGAATTAAGAAAAATGACAGAATAGTTGGTAAGTGATTGTATTCAGCAGCCATTGAGAGAATGGGAGTTAAGAAAGAAGACAATAATTTGAATGCTAGTGTGCCAAACAGTGTGTCTGGATGGGATTTATTATTTAATTACAAAGAAACATTATTTTGGTTGAATTGATTAAAATATACAGCAATAAAAACCTATGTAAGATATATATTGTTTGGGCCATCTGCTAAAACATTTATCTTACCGGGTGCATTGGAAGTGCCACTCAAGATAAGCCACAGTTTACCCTTAACATGTGTTTCAATCACACTTTTCCTCTTTTTGAAATCTTATTTTGCTTTGTATATCCTTTGCTAACATTATCTAAGATTCAAATAGACAACATCATACATGTCATATTTTCCATCATTTATTTCTCCCACCAGTATATAACAGTCATTTTCATGACACGTTTCACTCTAATACTTTCGGTTGCAGGGCCTGCTTGGTGTAGACACAATTGTTAACAAAATTCTGTAACTTAGACATATACTTGTGTGTAATATGTTCCATTTCACTTTTAGGATATATCTCCAACTGTGTGGAAGCCTTGGAGGCAATGCTTGCTGCATCAAGCTTGGGTGCAATATGGAGCTCAACATCACCAGATTTTGGAGTTTCGGTAGGTGGTGCTTTAAATGATATAGCAAAAATACCAGCTGATTCACCATCTTTAATTGCATGATGTTGATTTTTAAGATCACAGGTATTATATTTGGGAATTTTTTTGTGTATTTCAGGGCGTTTTGGATAGATTTACTCAAATCCAGCCCAAGCTCATTTTTTCAGTGGATTGTGTGGTGTATAATGGTCGGGTTCACAATCATTTGGAAAAGTTACAGCATGTTGTTCAAGGTAAAACTAAGCCTCTGACTCTTAACAGGCAAGTTATGCATGTAGGTCTATATCAGAAATTACACATCAGCCTTGATAACAAGTTTGAGGTTGTAAAACTATGAAATGGTAGATCAGCTAGTGGAAAAGTTTATACAGATCAAAGACAGGAATAGCATAGATGATACTGGGCACTAAGAATAAGCTCCAGCAAGACTACATGTAGTTTAAGGAAATTGATGAGGTGCTTCAAGTGTATTGACTGTAAGACATCCTATAAAACATTTCTGTTAATGTGAATTTATTCCTCATCTAGCTGTATGGCTATAAGATGTCCTGTAAGACATTTCTGTTAATGTGAATTTATTTTTTATGTTGCTGTATGACTGTAGGATATCTTATAAGACATTTCTGTTAATGTGAATTTATTTCTTATGTTGTTGTATGACTGTAGGATATCTTATAAGACATTTCTGCTGATGAGAATGTATTCCTCATCTAATTGTATGGAGTATGATTTATCATATATGCTGTAGTACTACATTCTAATACTACTTGTGATGTACATGTTATTGTATCAACAGGTCTCCCAGATTTGGAGAAAGTGGTTGTGATATCTGGTTTGACCCATGGTGATAACAAACCAGACATTTCAAGTATTTTAAACAGGTGGGTCATTCTATTTGAAGCATATTTTAATGAATTAGAAAATTAATTATGTGTAGATCAGTCATCCAGTTCTATGAGGGGATGTTAAAAGGTTCTGAGCCTCACACATAAAGAGCAAGGTATTTGGATTGATGCTGCTTTATTTTTTAACATACATGTAATTTCTTCACACTTGTTTTCTATAGTTTGCCAGTCATTGATACCTGATTTGTTGAACTTGGCATTTAACTCCCATAAAAAAAAACTCCACAACAGCTGTCAGCTAAGATCTCTGGCCCCAAAGTGTTAATTCAGCCAGGGAAGGAAAAAGTAGTCACTGTGTGCTAGTTCTGAAGTACAGAGTGGGTGAGGGAGGAGTTTACAGCAACTCTTGTAAATAGCTTCTTCTAGTAAAGTAGATAGTTGACTGGATAGTTAAATGCTCATATCTCACAACAGGCCAGGCAGTTCTAAGGTATAAGGAAGTGTAAACTGTTGCCTTGTGTTACATGCCCATATCTCACAACATGCAAGGCAGTCCTAAGGTATAAGGAAGTGTAAACTGTTGCCTTGTGTTAAATGCTCATATCTCACAACAGGCTAGGGAGTTCTAAGGTATAAGGAAGT
Organism: Lingula anatina; assembly: GCF_001039355.2. The sequence continues at coordinate 23,794 of NW_019773914.1, read as the reverse complement.
GTAAACTGTTGCCTTGTGTTACATGCCCATATCTCACAACATGCAAGGCAGTTCTAAGGTATAAGGAAGTGTAAACTGTTGCCTTGTGTTAAATGCTC
>NW_019773914.1:1203-16961 GCF_001039355.2 Lingula anatina | reverse complement strand
AATGTCCTGTGGGATTTGGTTGACAAGATAGGGTGAGTTTACTGCCTCCAGTAATGGTTCTCCTTTGGTTCTCAGTGCCAATGTCCTGTGGGATTTGGTTGACAAGATAGGGTGAGTTTACTGCCTTTAGTTCCCAGTGCCAATGTCCTGTGGGATTTGGTTGACAAGATGGGGTGAGTTTATTGCCTTCAGTTATGGTTCTCCTTTGGTTCTCAGTGCCCTGTGATATGTTACAATGATGGGTTATCAAAAGGGTCTGATGTTTCTTATTTCTACAAACTATGTGCATGCTTGGTGCTGAATCTGAATTGGATTTTGTTTATAATTTATGTGTTTAATATTTATCTGGAACTTTACAACTGATTAAAACTTTCATCTAAAGATAGTGGTCTGCTGCAAAGTTCTAGTGAAAGTTGTCCACATCAGAGTTATGACAATGCTTGCTGGGGTAGTGCTAGCAGTTTTTTTCACTTAGCCAAATCACCACATTTTTGTCAATTTGTTATCAAAATGGTTATAATTTGGCTAAAACATGTCAAATCAAGCCCTTTTTCTTTAGCCAATTTAAGTCAGTTTTAGCATTTGGCTAAATTGGCGAGTGTTAGCGCTACCCCAGGCTTGGGAGGGCAGGTCTGGCACAAGTCCACTTACTTAATGACTGAATGCTAATGCTTGCCACTTTTATTGACAAGAAATGAGTGAATTCTTCTTTGTTATCTTTGACCATAACTTAAAAATGAAAATGTTTGTTTCAACCTAAGGTTACTTATATTAAAGCAATGACTATTTGAGAACTTGGATGTTATAACTCATTGCTTTTTAAAATGAATAATTAAATACATAAGGTGGCTTTCTAAATACCTATACACTTATTGCCTTAGAGTTGCTAATGTCTGAAAACCATATTCCATTTCAGAATCAGCATACTAGGAACAGGAGCAAAATGGCTTGCAGTGCTGGAAGACAAAGGTGTCAAACCAAGTAGGTGTCTATCAGTATCAATCCACGAGAAGTCTTCACCATGATTGTTTAAACATTGGTCATTATCACTGGGGTTGTCATGATCATGGGCCAGAGATATATGACTTTGTTTAAAATGAGCTTTATCATAAATACATCTTTAATGCTGGCATTGGTCTAAATATGGATCTTAAGCTGTGGGTTTATATGGGTGGATCATGAACAATGGCATTCGTCTAAATGTGGATCTTAAGCTGTGGGTTTATATGGATGGATCATGAACACTGGCATTGGTCTAAGTCCTAAGTCATGAATGCATGTGTGTCATATTCAATAGAGTTCAAATAAGAGTACACTGTTGCAACATTTTACTTCAAACTCTATTTTATAAGCTTTATTTACATCATTTTATTTTCCAGTTGAAACCCACAGTCTGAAAAGCCTGCACACCATCTTGTCTACAGGGTCCCCACTTAAACCACTGACCTATGAATATGTCTACAGGGATATTAAAAAAGATTTACTTCTAGGATCAATAACAGGTGAATAACCCACAGCAGTTCAATTGATACAGCATGTGATGTAGAAATACATTAATATGACAATGTAAGTAAAGTGTGACTGGTGTTATTTGTATCTAATATAATAGGGACAACAGGCCTCATATTCTGTTTATATTTCAGGAGGAACAGACATCATATCGTGCTTTGCTGGCCAGAATTGCACTCTGCCTGTATATAGGGGAGAAATTCAGGCTAGAAACCTAGGAATGGCTGTGGAGTGTTGGAATGAGGATGGTAATATGCTGTCTGCCCTATATATCACATTTCATTGTCATGTCATTACTGAAGAAAATTATTGCAAGGATGACATATCAGTTATGCTGCACTTACATGTTCAAATATCTACATCTGTCATAGAATTTGTTCACACAAAATATTGTCTATGGAGGGAACATGCTTGTTTTTTAACTATGTCATCAGAGGTTCATTTTGGTGAGGCATTCTCCATTAGAAAGTTTACATGTTCAGCAGTCAAGGTTGTGTCCTCAAAGATTCATTTTGGTGAGGCATTCTCCAATAGAAACTTTACATGTTCAGCGGTCAAGATCAGGCCCGTAGCCAGGGGGGGGTTGGGGGGTTCGAAAGAACCGCCCCTTTTGCTGGGAAAAGGTTCACTCTGGGTAAAATTTGATCTAGGTACATTAAGTTTTTTATGGGAAAAGGTCCACTTTTTCAGAAAAAGAACCCCCCTTTTGAAATTACTGGCTATGGGCCTGAAGATTGTGTCCTCAAGGCTCATTTTAGTGAGACATTCTCCAGTAAAAAGTTTACATGTTCAGCAGTCAAGGTTGTGTCCTCAAAGGTTCATATTGGTGAGGCATTCTCCATTAGAAAGTTCACATGTTCAGCAGTCAAGTCACTCTTTACCCTGTTGCTGCAGTGAAGACAGAGCAGCACTCAATCTGTTTTGGTTTTTTCCTTCTATTTCCTTCCTTCTACTATTCCTCTAACATTGAATTGGTTATGAATGATAACTTAAGACAACGATATTATAGTTTTGATAATGTTAAACACACATATTCATGTTTTTAAGGGTCTATGGTCAGATGAATTTAGGTGTTAGTCTGCCTGTCAGGAAAATAAAACAGGATCCAGAGTGGTTCTTTTGGTGTTAGTCTGCCTGTCAGGAAAATAAGACAGGATCCAGAGTTGTTCTTTTGGTGTTTAATTAGGGTGCATTTTCCGTACACCGTTCACAGCCTTACAGACCGTTTGGTAGGCAGTCATTAAAAAGATTTATCTAGTATTATGGGAACATACATATATAAGCCCCTATAAGGTGTAATGGGGAATCATTTAAAATGGGATCATTCGATATCCCTTATTATATGTGGTGTCATTTATTATGTATTATGTAGGGGCTTCTAATGCAGCTGTAATTTGAAATATGACTATGCTTTGTTGTAGGGAAACCTGTGTTTGGAGAAAGCGGAGAATTAGTATGTACAAAGCCTTTCCCAAGCATGCCTACATACTTTTGGAATGATGAAGATGGACTGAAATATAAAAAGGCTTACTTTGATAAGTTTAAAGGTAAACTGAATGATATGATAAATACTGTATTGTGAATTGATCATGTTTGTGTTATTAAGATAAAGGTGGCAGGACTGTGTAGTTTTAGAGATCCACACTGTCTTTAGCATTCTCTCTCTCTCTCTCTCTCTCTCTCTCTCTCTCTCTCTCTCTCTCTCTCTCTCTGCCATATATATATATATATATATATATATATATATATATATATATATATATATATATATATATATATATAAGACCATGTTGATATAAAGTTATTTGAATTAATTTTATTGTTGNAGACATGTTGTAGAGGAGTACACTGGAAACAAGAGAAGACATGTTAATCTGAGGATCGTGTAGGTAGTACAATAGATTTACTGTGAAAACACCCTTAGTGAAAGTTGGAAAAATTCATTTGTGCAGTGGAATTACTGGTACTATTTGTTAATCCATGAAAGTGCATACTGATTTATTTTTATTTGTTTAAAGTAAATTCATTAAAGATTAAAAACAGTTCAGTGACAATTTCCCAAGGACTACTTTCCTTGGACAATCCTTGAGGACGATTTCCCTCTATTTCCCTTGAGCCATCTTCTCAGACAGAGCCCCATGGGCCATTTCCCTTGGATAATACACCAAGGATTGTTTCCCTTCTTTTTAGTATTACTGCATCACATTTATCACCCATTTTTGTGGTACCACTCCAACTTCCCAATGAGTGTAAGCCATGGGTGTAATCTTTATTGTGAATGTAGGCCTTTTCTGGTTGATTTATGTATAATTATGAGATGCATCAGCAAATGCATAAATATACTATTATTTAACCAGTTTATAGGATCATATAGTGGCTGGTGATATTTTATTTTCCTTGGGGAATTAACTTAAGGGGGACTTGTCTGAGAGCAGCCGTCTTGAAGGGATTGCCTTAAAACTGTACACAATATCAATACTGTAACCTACATGCCTGATATTCTTTCATTTTTCATTAAAAATGCTTGAAGTTTACTAGTAAATGTTGGTGATCCATATGATTTCCCACTTACTAATTAAGATTTCATCCTTGATGTGGTTCTGTTTAATGTAAAAATTTCCCACTTACTAATTAAGATTTCATCGTTGATGTGGTTCTGTAAAAATCCCCTGATATTTTATTCATTTAAAATTCCAATTATTTAAATCAGATACAGTTCATTTCAATTTTAATTTCAGTAACAGACTGAATACTGGATGCCTGATAATCTCAAGTAAAATAGCTTATATTGGTAATTGGTAATTTTTGCAGTGGTGATGATCTCCACAATAAATACCACACAATGGAAGCTGCTGTACGGTGTTAATTGATCACTACTGTCGGTCATTTTGAATAGATACCATCTTAGAGCGCATTCACAACAGCGGACTAACTGATCCACGGATCAAATATGGCCGACCCACTTGAATGCTTGTTGCGTAATCCCCGCGGGGAATCTATTCAGTGACTAATCGGGACTAAAGCGGCAAGCTTTTTAGTGGGTCGCCGTATTTTATTTGCGGATCTGTTACTCCGTTGTTCTGAATGCGTCTCCCGTAAAATAACATACAGGTATGTGTAAATGTTAATCAATTTAGTCATTGAACACTGAAGATTTATCTGTTCTCCAAAAGAATGTATGTAAGGCAGTAAATAAGGAATTTTTGGCAAAGGCTTACAGCATCCTTAAATCTAGACTAAAAATAGGCCTTTCTGACAATTTCTTCCATAAGACAAATCAGTTCCACCCCAGTTGCTGTGTTCTTCCGTCAATGGTAAAACAGACAGCTTTCAGTTTATCAAAGAAGAAAATCCCTACAGCAGTTGACATGTCGTCTCCATTCGTTTTCAAACATGAACGGAACGCCTCGTCGCAGGTGCAACTCAAACTGGAAACAAAAAAAATATGTGTGTTTATACCAAACGGGCATCCCTCAGTTTCCGTATTTTTTTTAATATTTGAAAAATCATGTGCGGATAGGTTCACATCTGGGACTCTGATATAATACAGATAAGGCGCCGTTCCATCACACCTGGTGAAGTCCCAGCAACAAGATTATCCTTTAGATTAATCTGGTTGTGAACACGACATATGTGCCTTGTGCAGTCAGACATACAAAACAGACATACAAAGGCGACTTTTTGGAGATTCTCGCCAGTCGTCAGGATCGTCTGCTAGAATTTGAAACTGAAGGCAGTTTAATCTCCGTGCGCGAATTAGATTTTTTTTTTTTTTTTTTTTTTTTTTGCAACAGTTTTAGAACTTTAAACAGTATCAAAGTAAATCAATGTTATATAATTCTTATCGGTAGCAAATGTTGCTTTATTCTGATTAAAAAATGCTCCAAAAACACAAGAATGACTAATCATTTAGAAGAAAATTCGAGTTATTATGGAGCTAACTTTTCGTCATAAGCTGCACAGGCCTAACCTACTGACATTGGCAAATTGATCTAAAAGTTCATTGGCCCGACATCATTTCTCAGCTATTAGCACTTACATGGCATTGAGTCTGAAGTTGAATATCCCATACTTGGATTGGAAAGCAGGAATATAGTCGGCACAGTTGTCATGGTCCCGACAGCAGATGTCACTAGCTCGGCCAGGACCCGAGGCTAAATCACTGTAGTTCTGGGCCGTACTTCCATAGCCGCACCACTTCGTACCTGACACATTGAAGGACGTGAAAACACTTAAAGTAAAATTTTTCACCCAACTCAACTTTACACTATCTTTTTATCTCTAACCACCCACATGGGAAATGTGAAAATATGTCGACATTCTGATATGATAAATTATCCAAACCGTTTCGTCGTATCAATTTGTCGCTCCAAAATGGGACTTTTTTATTATACAGTGTTATATGTTTGGTGAAATATGTAATAATAAATGATCGATTTAAACATGCATATACATGTGGACGTACGAAAGCTGAAGGTTGAGTTACAGAATATTTCTGTGTGATTATTTATACATGATCACAATAAAGACTTTACAAATGGTACAGCTCTTAAAGGGATAACAACCGTTAGTAAGATATCCAGATATATTGTAAACAACTCATAGATTTATTATAAATATCATTTTGCCACCTAAAAAGCGGTTAACACAATTATTCGGAAATTTGTGCTTGCCATCACATCACGTGACCTCCATAGATGACTACACTGTGTAAAATCTCTTAAGAGAATACTTTAATAGCACACGCCGATAATGTAACGGCACGGATGCCCGAGAGCAAGATTGAAGAAGCTGGCCACATAGGTGATCACTTTTTTTACTAAGTTAATAGCTGAATCAAGGGTTTATCAGCGGCGACAGTGCCTACCGCTGTGAACGACCAACGTTGCCCATCCTAATCCCCCTACCATTATCACTGGCGGGGGTTTGCGCACTTGCGCATAAGATGTAGACAGCGCAAGCTACTAAAGTGTAGGTTTTTAAATGGCTACATGCAGTGTGTTGGCAATAAATCACGAATTGTACTATTTTCCCTTTTTTTAAAAAGCTCATATTCAAAACCAACTTGTAATAAGAAGAAATATGACTGTCAACTTGGGGGGGGGGGGGAGAGGTAGAAAGACAATTTTCATACAAGGTCAATGTTTTTAATTATATGGAAATAAGCTAATACAGTTGGTAAGTACTACAAAGTTTGCGGAGGTCTATTGAAAATCATACAATAGATTTTACAGAAATCACACGAACATTCTACTTAACTAGAAAATATGTTTTTGTTACCTGGGAAAATGCCAATTCCACTGGAATTAACGTCTCTCTGAACTCGTCCCTCAGACTCACTAACACAGAATGTCGCTAAACATACCAATATTATCAAACGATTCATTGTGAATTCTTTCCAAAGGAATCCAATAGCCAGTTAACAGAGCAAGAGTAATACCAGATTTTGACCTATATATCTATAGCATCTGTTTAAAACCGAGCGGTTTATCACTTACATGTAGGGTAAGAGATAGAAGAGATAATGATAAAAGCTGCATGTTGTTGTTCGAAGGAGTTGAGCATCTGGAGGCTTTGGTTTGAGGAAGCGTTCCCATAAACCTATGATACTAGCTGGATCGATCTAACTCTGATGATATATTGGCTAAATTGCATCCATTGTGAGCGGCAAGAGGTACTTAACAATAGTAAATTGCCCCCTAGTTACTCAAAGGGGCGTGCCAGACAAAAGAGACCGCGACAAGGTTATTTTCAGTTGCACCCGGACTATGCACTATTACTAATAGACTGCATTCCCACAGATTTTAGATCGATCTATCCCCGTGGGGAGTCTCACTAGGTTACTGTCAGCTTAGCCGGCTTAAATGTCTGTCCCGCCTACTAAAAGCTGTAAGGGTGTAATTAACTTCCGTGCGCGCTCGGCTGACAGCAATTTAGCATGAACCCCCAGGGAGTTAAGTCGATCCAGATGGATCGATCTAAATCTGTGGGAATGCAGTCTTAGACATCATCAATGTAGTAGATCAAGATGAAACCTATGAGCTCCCAAATGTCCAAGAATGTGTACGTCTCACAGGCAGAGATGGGAAGCCAGGACTTGTCAAAGTCGGATTCGACGCCCAAGAAGACAAAGTAAGCGTGCTTCGCAAAAAAAGAGAACATAAGGAAAAGCTAAGATTCAAGGTTAAGGAAGATCTGGATTAGTGCAAGCAAGCAAGAGTCATTGTGAACCCGGGTGGCCACAAATATTTCGTTACTAACCATGGCTTGATAAGGAAAAGTCAGCCGAAATGACCAGACGAGAACAAGAGTCGAGGTCAATTCAACCCAGATCACATCAATGCTACAAACACAAGTGCCGGTGTGAACGTATTACAGGTCCGTCAAGAACCGAGACAAGTCAACCACCCAGGGTCATTTATCACTCTATCCCATCCACGCCATATCCAAATGATATATCCTGGACCCGTAGCCTCTTGTGTTATTAGACCTATGATTAACAACGCTTTTGCGCCCAGGACTCCGGTGCCACAACTTTCTAGAACCCTTCGAGAGGGACTAGCCTCGGAGTGGAACTGCGTCCGTCCGAGCAATGGATGGTCTCCTCGCCGTAATAACATTAAAATGCTGTGCTGAAATATTAACGGTGGTTTATCTAATAAATTGAAAAATCCTGCTTTTCTGAACTATACTAAATCATATGATATATTCGGTTTGACAGAATGCTGGTTTGAAAATGAGTCTGAATATGATATCCCTGACCTGACTGAGATTAATAAGTTTATTGTTGGAAATTTAAATACATACTCTGACCATGCTCTGTTAAATGTAAAACTTCGGGCCTTTTATGTACCTACACATGTTGATTGCGCTACGACTGTACGTAGTTAATGATACTAATACATGCCAAATTTAAATGGAATGAAAACCTGTTGACTGAAAGTAAAGCGGCACTTTTTGAAATCTGGGCCCAAGAAATCTTCACAGAGAAAAAAATATCATTAAATAAAATAAACAAAATGCCCTTTGAACAAATACATTTAAAGATGTGTAAATGGGCACTTGGTGTGAGAAGGTCAGCTAGCAATAATGCCTGCCGTGCAGAACTTGGGCGCCTCCCATTATACTTGGACATTGTCAAATTAGTATCAAGATACAGTCAAAGGCTGAATAACCTTCCAGAGCAAAGAATTGTCAAGCAAGCATACAATAGAGAACAAGCAAAAAGGGAAAAAAACTGGTTTTGGGCAATTTCAAACTTGGCTACTTTTTGGGGATTAAATCACTCAAATTCAACCCTAACTGTCAATAAAATTCACAATAACCAAAATCTAGAAAGTGACATAACCCTCAAAATAAAATCAGATTTTTGGGAAGAGTTACACAGAGAGGAAAATAATAAGCTGAGGACATACAGGAAAATTAAACATCAATATGAACCCGAACCATACTTAAAAATGAATATTTCACGCACCCACAAAAAACTTTTGGCAAAAATGCGAATTAGTGACCATGACCTGGAAATTGAAAAAGGGCGGCATACAAACCCAAAAACACAACTTTCAGACCGAAAATGCCCCCATTGTAATGAGATAGAAGATGAAATACATTTTTTCCTAAAATGCGCCCATCACAAAATTGAAAGGAAATTGCTGTTTGAATGCATACCAGAGGTAAACTTGCAAGGTCTAACAGACGAGGTCAAACAGCTTGACATCATTCTAAACCCACCCACTGAACAGAGTGCAATTGCAGTAGGGAATTTTGTAAGTAAAATTATGAAAAAACGTAATTAACTAGAAGTGCACAAATGATTTCATGCATCTCACCTGGATATTAAGAGAATGTATATTGTGTAACATTATATAAGTATAATTTTTTTTTTCTTTCATTTACTTACTATCCTTACTATCTTTCCATATGTATAATGTATAGTAGCTAGAGAGCCTCTAAATGTAAAAACATTTCAGTGCTCAATAAATTATTATTTAGATAACATTAAGTTACTGGGTGATTGCATTAGAAATAATAATCTTGCTGAGCAAGCAGGTTTGGAGGATTGCGTTACCTTTTTTGTTAGTGCACTAAAAATATAGGCAAACAGTAAATGCAAGGAAAATTGCAGCCAAGAGTATACCAAAAGAAAGTTCTCATAAACCGTGGTTCAACGACCGATGTAAAGTATTGTTTAATAAATATATAAGGGCTCTATATGACTTTAATGCCTGTAAATCAGCCGACAACCACTCTCTATTACATGTCTGTAAAAATAAATATAAGAAATATGAATGTGGTTTAAAACGGGATAACTTAGAATACTTAAAGAAAAATAACCCTCGTGAATTCTACAAGAGATTTTCGAATCGGAAAAACTCAACACCAAACTTATCAATCAATGAATTCTTCCAGTATTTTAAGAACATGCACAGCGATGGACATGGAGGTGCTACACCTAGTGTTACTTTAGATTACGGAAATGGATCAATTTTTGATGAATTAAATACAGAATTAACAGTAGAGGATATCAAAGAATCCTTTAAAACTCTCAAGCGTAGTAAAATTCATGGTTATGATGGTATCTTAAATGAGTACTTTATTGAATTTTCTGAAATATTACTGCCCTACCTCCATATTATATTTAATGCAATGTTCGACAAAGGTTATTTCCCTAAGATCCTCTGTTACGCATTGATTGTTCCAATGTTCAAAAAGGGTGAATACTCTGATCCAAGTAACTATAGAGGTATACGTTTAATTAGCTGTATGTGTAAACTCTTCACTTCTATTGTAAACGCAAGATTACTGGCATGGTCAGATAGAAATGAAATTATGAGTGACGCACACTTTGGTTTCCGTCCTAAACATTGTACCACTGACGCAATTTTTGCAAAAAACACTTTAATTAGCAAATTTCTGCCCGAAAAGAGGAAACTATACTGTTGCTTCGTTGATTATAAACAATGTTTCGATAGTATAGACAGAGCTAAGTTATGGTACAAATTAATCGAAGTTAGGAATAGGTGGCAAATCTATCAAATCCTTTTACCATAATGTGAAAACGGGCATATTGCTAAATGGAAAAATTTCAGACTTTTTTTAGAATAGTAGAGTTGTTCTACAGGGAGAGGTGGTGTCTCCTATCCTTTTTTCACTTTATGTTAATGACTGTGAATTAAAATTTTAAAAAATGGTATGCAACCAGTTGAGATGAAAGACTTGTCACTTTTTTTTACTCATGTATGCGAATGATTTAGTTTTGTTTGCTGATTCTGCAATAGGATTACAAAACTGTTGAACTCATTAGCAATTAAGGCTGATAAATGGTCCTTGACTAAATGTAAAAAAAAACAAAGATATTGGTGTTTAGGAAGTGTGGTTGTTTAAAAGTAGGTTATATAAGGGCCAACAACTTGAAATTGTCGATGAATTTTGCTATTTGGGTATTACTCTCAATTTTAATGGCAAATTCTTCAAAGCCCAAAAATAATTCGCCTTGCAGTGTCGTAAAGCGATGTTTAGTCTGTATAGAGAGTGGACTGCTATGAGCCTGAGTCATAGCACTGCTCTTTCATTATTTGATAGTTATATATCTAGCATTGCTAACTATGGATGTGAAGTCTGGCGGCACCATCGTGCACCAGACCTCGAAATAGTTCATTTGGACTTTGGGGGATTTATTTTAGGGGTTAAGCGTTCAAATCCAGATGAAATTATCTATGCTGAATTTGGAAGGTTTCCTTTGTCGTGTACTAGGAAAACAAGAATAATAAAATATTGGTTGAAACTGAGGAAAACAAATAACTGCATCTTACAAGAATGCTTAACCTATCCTATGAATGAAGATCTGAATAAAACACCATGTGGCAACTGGATTTTTAAGGTGCATGACATACTTTTAGAAACAGGCTTCCATTAATTTTGGCTGTATCCAAGTTATTAAAATGAAAAGTTTATCATCTACCATGTTTAACCAAAATTAATGGATATCCAACAGCAAGTTATATTTTCAGACATAAACGGATCTCGGAAATGCTGGCTATATAGACACCTCATTGTTACTATGCAATCTTACCTTACGAAGCCAATTTCAGCTCAAAATAAAAAATAATTAGTAAAATTAACACTTTCTTCGCACAAATTAGCAATAGAAACAGGTAGATATAGAAAAATCTCATTAGAACAAAGAAAGTGCTCACATTGTAATGAGATTGAAGACGAGTTCCACTTCGTCCTTGGGTGTTCTCGCTATATTAGTATCAGGAATAAGTTTATTAAGCCTTATTTTTGTAGAAAACTTTTGTCTTCAGCTTGTTCTCCTGCTGAATACTTCCAGTAAAAAGGAATTATGTAATTTAGCACGATACATTAAACAGGCGGGAAGTATCCAGCAGGGGTCAGATCTGCTATATATATGTGATTCTATGTATGAGACTGATGGAATATATAATTCCAAAGTAAATAAACTATATATATACTCCGCAAGGTGTCGCCTGTGGAGGTCGAGCAGCACAGCCATGTTAACCATACGATTAACAGTGGCGAAGGTGGCAGGTACTTCCAAACATTTTTCACAACTGTGATTATATTCTAGAACATTTGGTGTATGTTTTCACTGTTCTAATGTTGCTGTGCAATGAATGTACACTGTAAGTTTGCCTGATAAAATGGTATTTTACTTAAAATACGTTCCATGTACATATATGAGATTAGCGTCACGGTTAGATAAAATCGAAAAAAATCGAGATAGTTTAAGGTACTGGTATATGCCATGCGAATTTAGCTGTCAAACTTTTTTTCAGTCAGTTGGTCCTAAACAATGTGTAAAGCAAGACGGAGGAATATCCGGGACGGAGGAATGGCGATCGAGAATTTTACTTACGTGGCGTCAAAGATTTTCCACAAGGTTTTTTGGATTATATATACGTGTCAAAAAATGAAGATAATATTTTCACTGTTTATAACCAGTCATTTGGATCCATTCAAACGTTTCTTCTGCCTTAAATCACAGATATACTACGGACAAGAACTCTTCCTGTTTCACCTAATTCAGTGGAGCAAAGCTTGTTTTTAGCTCAGTTTGTATACATATATTAAATGCAATTGGAAGACAAAAACGGCTTCAACTGGATAAATCTTATGATTGTTTTTACCACAATACACACTGTAAAATCGGAAATAAAGTACTCGAAAAAAAAGCGCTTTATTCCTAATACTATATCTGAGTTTATATTATAGATATTTTATGTTCGCTTCAGTGTAACGAATTAGATATAACGTGAAGAGAATTTTTATTCATATTGATCTCTAATCAACTCGTATGATATGGATTGATTATCACAGTCAAATAAATCTTGTAAAATATGAAATCCTTTCTCATATAATAATTTATAAAATACAGACTGATATACCGATCATAAGAGGATGGTACCAAAGTGGACCCTTTGGTATGTTATTGTTTCCTTTTACTGGCAATTGTGAAGAAAATTCAGAAGTCTAGTAGTATTTTCTTCCCAAAAATCTCTGGTGCTTTCTCCCAACTTTTTTTTAATAATCGGGTCAGAAGTGACAAAGACCAGTGAGATTACATCGAGTGATTTCCGAAAATAGTCTAGCATATTAACTACTATCAAGAAGTTTACGTATCCATTTTAGTTTCAATGTTTTAATGAACGAATCTAAATGTACCATACGGTACCCCCCACTTTCATAGTCTTGAATATTTTTTTTTTGCTATCATATCCTTCTTCCCATACCATGTAAACTAAAAAAAAAATCTTTTCTATCTCCATTTCTAGCCATTTAAACAAATGAGTTTACTTTAAAGATCAATTGATACGATAAGCGACATATATTTAACCACATTCATTTTTCTTAGCATTGGAATATTTTTTCTTTTGGGCCATGCTTTAATTTCTTGTTCGGTGCCTGATAATTTGTTTCTAAAGTCTATCTCTTCTAAATATTCTAGTCCAGTTGTAAATGTTGTTCCTAGTAATGTAAATGGTCCTTTTGACCATTCTAATCCTCTCTCCCTACATATCATATCCTTGTTATCAATTTACCTTTGTCTGAAAGCCATATTATTTAGAAAACTGGAAAAGGAGTATAAAGGCACTATTTAGACTTTTCTCTGAGCCATCTAGAAGCAATAGTGTGTCGTCAGCATATTGTAGCAGTTAAACCTATTCTGTCCTATTTGTAACTCCCCTGATAGAGTCGTTTAACCTATTCTGTCCTATTTGTAACTCCCCTGATAGAGTCGTTTAACCTATTCTGTCCTATTTGTAACTCCCCTGATAGAGTCGTTTAACCTATTCTGTCCTATTTGTAACTCCCCTGATAGAGTCGTTTAACCTATTCTGTCCTATTTGTAACTCCAATGATAGAGTCGTTTTGCCTAAATAAAGATTGCCATTATTTCCCAAAAAAAAAAAAAAAAAAAAAAAAAAAAAAAAATGTTAAGATATATATGACGAAGTCGGGTCGCCATGAAGACAACCTTTACTGCTTTTTAAAAATCTGGAAGAAAATGCCATGTTAAATGATACAATTATGCCTTGTTGTAAAGAAACTTGATCCAGATAACCTTGGACATAATAACGAATATATGTCGAAGAGAGAACCAAGTCATGTCCAAAATTATAACGTTAACGCTTTGTGAATAAATTTCCTAGACAATGAATCAAACACTTTTGGCAGTTACAACAGAGAGATCGAGACCAATGATTTTGCTACCTGTACGTATCACTAGATAGATAGATGGATTTTTATAAGCCCAGAATATACATAATATTTATACAATCAGCGTAACAAAAACAACTTTATAGTTATACTCAAGTTGGTCGAGTCAATATGACCATAATGTTAGCATTAGGAAAATAAACAGTTTACAGTATATATCAAATGATTCACATCGTGCGTAGGCCTTCGTCTCCAAGGATTTTCCGGGTTGTAATAATTCTCTCAAACTCCCTGGCGTCCATATCAGTATAAACGTCTGAGACAATTTGTTCCGGATTTATCTCTCTATACAATATAGTCTTACAATTTTAAGACACACGCACCCTTTCTTTAAAGTTCAATAAGTCAGAGTTCCCACAATTATTGTTCTGAAAAATACAATTTAGGTATTTGAACCACGGCTAGCCCGAACAAAAGACTCGGTCGTGCTGTATTCGACATACAAACACGTCATGTACGAGTGCGTTCCACGCTCTGTTGCACTCACGTTACTCACTAGCTAATAAGGGCCCAGTATCTGTATGTCGGGTCCTAGCGCCCACCACGGATCAGACAACAGTTAAAACAAGTCGTTTCTCAAACTTTTAATATCATGAAACAGCATTTACCCAAAAACTGAAAATTCGCGTTCTCGAATTTGAACGCCAAGTTACTCCCAACACACAATGTGAAAACTAAAGTTTTATCTACACTTCCAAAGTATAATGTATTTCCTGCAATACTCATAATGCACAGTCAAGTAAGCATTATGAATAGCGTTCATGAAGTGGACCAAATCAAATAGACAGTAACTAAAGGAATACTTGTATTGGGTTAGGTTTTACGAATCAATTGAATTTTGTCTTTATTTTTAAAACTCCACTGCACCCTATTGCATTGTAGTACTGCTGGTCATTAAAAACGTACAGAACCACCTTACAATTAAAAAACTACCTTACAATATTCCTTACAAATAAAACAATAGTCCTTATAAGATAAATACAGGAGATTAAAGATAAAACTTACATAATTAGACGAAAGAAAACCACTGCTACACCCTCACTGGTCAGAGTCTGGTCTGAGAGTGGTCTGAGTGTGTCTTTGGTCTGAGTGAAGATGAATGTGACACAGAATCACATGAGTGAGCATATTCAGTTGTTACACCTGAGTGGCATAGTGAGCAGTGATCAGATTTGTGAGCTTATTTATTCCAGCACGTCGGTTGTTCACTTCGCAAAGATGCAGTAATCATTTATCTCTGCAGCACTAAACTAATTACATAACTTCAAAAACTAATTATATTGTAACAAATAAAGATAAATTTTTAACACCACATTTCTTTTGAAATCTTAAATTATGAAGTATGTTCATACTGTAATTATACTTGAACTAGTAAAGAAAGCAGAATTATATAACATCATCAGTGACATACAAGTATGATCTATAGACAATGCTACACTAGTAGTTTAGAACAATTATATATCATTAATAGGCATTAATAAACCCAATTTTCCGACACATATTTATTC
>NW_019773913.1:0-34585 GCF_001039355.2 Lingula anatina | reverse complement strand
CATTTTTACAGCTTGTCAAGCACAAGACTGGTGGCTGCACCCCTTATTTTGTGTATGTGGGGGTCTATACGAATGCGCTTGCTCCAGCTGGTGGTACAATATTCGGAGGCGGTATCGCCTCTCTGATCCTCTAGTTTATAAATGTGTATTTGTACACTGAACACTGGTGGTGAGGTTGCAATTATAGATAATTACATGTAAATGTTAGTCTTATTAAAAATGTTACAGTAACCAACTTGTTGAAAAGAACACAAGATAAACATCGCAACAGGGAGATATATTTATT
The DNA here is from genome assembly GCF_001039355.2 of Lingula anatina. The sequence goes on along the minus strand of NW_019773913.1, from coordinate 34,299 downwards.
TATTTTTCTTTTGGACTAAGAAATTCAATATAAAAAGTAAAATGGTGAGAAGAACTGTTGTGCAATGTCCAATGGTTATGTGTCTTTTTCTCAAGCATTATTTGGTGAACAAGTTGTACTCTTAATGTACAAAGATATGAAGTTAAACTCCTGAATAATCCAATACATTAATATTGATTTTGTTACCCATTTGCTGGCTATATCCGATTTATCACATCACTTTTTCTCCTTTATGTAAAATGACTTCCTAATATATTGACCTGTTTGACTAAATATCTAATATTGATGATGAAAACTGAATAAATCAAGTCAGATATTGTCTTTCTTGGATATTTTGTGAACATTGAAATATTTAACATTTATTTTGTACAAATACTTCTCTTTTCCCTAGTAAACACAACATGTAATCAGAAGTTTATATAAGCATTCTACAACCTTTTTGTTTGGAGCAAAATTTATGATTTCAATACTCTTCCATGCAATATGATAATAGAACCCATATTTTATGTTATCATCTACTGATCACTACAGCACCTTTATCACTGCCTTAGTTTTACATACCTGTCCTAACTAGTAGAAAATTTAATACTTAACCTTTATCACTGATGCCTTAGTTTTACATGCCTGTCCTAATAAGTACAAAATTTAATACTTGACAATCTATTTAAATGGATCTGCTGAAATATGTACCTAAATACAACGACAATGCAGTGAGTTGAAATAAGTTAATATTTTACAAACAAGCACCTGAGCAGCGTCTTTTTTTCCTTAATTTCCTTCGTTGTGGAGAAGTGTCATTAAAAGACACTGTATAAATTGTCACATATAACCATGCTGTTGCCCTAAACAGAAGGCACTTAATACGATCAGAAGACATTTTTCTGTATAGTGTTTACCTTTTAATATTCTGTACAGAATGAAAACTGAAGTCCTGAAAAAGATTTCATGCTGAAAATGCCATTCAAATTTTTAACTGCAAACTCACAGAGAATGTGCAGTAGTCAATCCTCATCTTACTCTATCATTTATGTTGCAGAAATCTTATAGGACAGCTGATTTCTTTGTTATTTATGGAAATATACTTAAGCATAGCCTAACTCAAATTTTCCCTTAACTTGAAAAAAGTTGTACTCGATATGTAATCCACCATACATACTTTAACCACTTCTTATCAAAGCAACAAATTTTAAAAAACTCGACTTTCTCAGACAGAATATACAAAATGGTTATATAGGAAATTTTAAATGATAAACAATTCTTTAAACAAAAGAAATTTGTCAAAAACAATTTTTAAAAAATATTCAAATCAAAAGTTACAAGTAAAAATGTCTTGAATACTAAATGATCTTTTCCTTAGATGATGTACTGCTGTCAAAGCAACAATTTAGAACACATTCCACATGTAAATCTGACTGATTTAAATTGAAGAAAAAAATGGATATTTAATTTACGAATTGAATTACAGCTTTGACCACTATAAAAATTCAAAACACCACACCTGTTCAAAAATTTCACTTTCGATTTTCTCTTTTTGTCACTGTCACACACTGCTCTTACACATTCCTAGGCACAGCTGCACAAAACAACTTAGCCCGATTTTTTTCTCTTTTAGACCTAAAGCTTGGGTCTACTCCACTTCGAGGGAACACACATGTAAAGTATTGGACAGGTGTGACATATACGCAGTCTTTTCTAATGAGATTTTGGCTGTATACTGTTCAATGGGACTACTACTACTACAGGCTTATCTCCTGTCAAAGTAGTAGTCCCATTTTGGTCTAAAAGTTGAGAACAATTTCCAAACTAAAAGTCTATGTTTATCCATACTTTATCACTTAACTTTTTTTTTTGTTACAAAACTGGTACAAACAACAAGTGTACACACACACACACACACACACACACACACACACACAATACAATGTGAGCACCAAAAAGTTTAATTCAAGGCTGACACTGATTATATTAATGGATTTCATAAAACACATCATGACTAGAAAACAAGTTCATGAGAATTTATGTTTCTCGCATAAATATATCCAAAAGGTTAAAATCTAAAAGCCTAAGTATGTTTATGCTCTAAAATATACACAGTTTATATAAATCAGGGTAACTACCTATACTAAATTGTGTAATGAATTATTCTGGTACTTCTGGTACATTTTGCCCAAAGTACATTCCATCTATCTATCTATCTATCTATCTATCTATCTGTGTGTGAGAAAACCAGAATGGGCAACAAACAACACATCTTACAGAAACTTACAGTAGCAATAATACAAATGCTGATACAAAAAAAATTCAATAATAATGCATTTTTAATTCTTGTTTTAACTATTAAAATTGTGTTGACTTCTTGGTCTCCATGACTTTCTGGTCAGTGAAGATTCAAAACTTTGATTCAAAAGTAGCCTCTGTATTTGTTTTCTTTCCTAACTGGGACCTCAAGCCTCCCACGCATCGTCCCTCGACCGGTTGAATTGAGCAGAGATTTAATTACTGTGCCCCTTCAGGGACGACGCATGGTGAGGCGTGTGAAAGGCAGAGAGACCATTACAGGATTAAACAGTCTTCCTTTCATGTAGGTCTGCCATATTTAGGTCGTGGCCTAGCTAGCACTCGGCTCCTCTCATTCTGAATGGGGCCAATGTGATTGTCTTCATCCAGTATTACCTGCCAGTGGTTGATTGACCTTCCAGTACATTCCTGTCAGTGACTAAGAACCTCATCACCTGAGCCTGTACATTCATGGTAAATAATACCAACCTGAAAATAGTTGAGAAACCATTATTACACACAGTTTGATAAATCATATTCATTCCTATGAAATTGTAGCAATTTTAAGTGTGTGTGTGTGTGTGAGAGAGAGAGAGAGAGAGAGAGAGAGAGAGAGAGAGAGAGTTTGGTGAGCATTCTACAATTTCATAATCTTCCTAGAGAATTGATAAGCTAAATGATAGCAAGGCATTTTCAAAATCATTCAATCAAAAAATAAGCAAACTGATCAAATAAGCAATAATTAAAAAAAACTTAATAAACTTTTATTTTATAATAACCTGTTTCTATGGCCATGACTGTAACAGTCAATGCCATAAAACTTTAAGCCTACTTGCCATGCAAGACACCAAGTACCTGCTGGCCAAAAACAAAAAAAAAGTGGCCAACATCTGAACAAATATACACAACTGTACATCCCCGCTGCAACTAAACATGCATTAGGCATAATGTCAGTATTAACACTGAATGTCATGATTACTACTTACCAAACTAAGTGTATAACAGCACATCTAAATACATGATGATAATAATACAAATAACAATATCACAGCAGGAAGCACCTGCACATGTCTGGGGTGTAACAGGCTCCCTCTGCAGGGCATGCGAAGATTCACTGGAGAACTATATGGTGGATTGTACTCGGGTGGACAAGTAACACCTTTGGCCTAAATAGATTGGAGGGAGTTAATTGGCAATAATAAGTCACAATTATAATAATATCTTCCTGTATGGCATGAACAGTTATATGTGAGAATTGCAATAAAAATTGAGAATAAATAACAGAAAAGAGAATAAGTTGGTGATTAATTCCTTGTTCAATCACATATGTAGAAGGCTGTAGCCTTCGATTTAGACCCTCGTGTTGTCAAATTACTGTGCTTTGCATAAATTCATCAGTGGGTAAATAGGCGGCTAGTTTGTCATAATACCTACTTCATGAATGCATTGCATTTTTGCTTGAGGACATTTTGAGCACATCAGAAATTATCCAATTTTTTTATTCCATGCTCAGAAAATAAATTTAAAAAACAACAACTTTATTCTGAACTTACAATGTGAGTCGACAATTCTAAACAGCAGCAGAAAAAAACCTAAGCAATACAAGTTATTAATATTTCTCCAACACTTTGGCCACTCTGAAGTCCTTATTTTCATTACCTGACATATTTCTTGGCATGATGGACAGACTATGCTGCCCTCTGTCAGCCATCCATCAAAAATCACCCTGACAACCAGAATTTGGCCAGTTTTGTAGCACCTGTAGCTTTTCCCATGAACATCCAGGACTAACCCCACTGTGGAGTTACAAGAGTACTGGAACAAAACAAATAATTGAATGATGATATCATAGATGAACTATGAGTGGCTTTTAAACCACCATAAAATATCAAGACAAAATTGCATTAAAGATAAAATAAAGTGGTAGATTAAGAAGAAGCCATCATAGATGCTTTTGTATGATTCTTTTCATTGTATACATGAATACATAAAAATAAATAATTGCATGAGAGCAAAGAAGACAGAGGTACGCAATTTACACATGAAAGATATCAAAAAATAAATGAGACCCAGTCAACACCGCTGATGGAACTTCGTGACACAGAATGTGTCATTTTCCTGCAAAAAAAAAAGTCAAGATCTGCATCTAAAAGAGTTTGAAAAACATTAAAATTGTTATATTTACGTATATATACATATATATTTTAATAATTAGGAATCCACTGACCTTGTAGCATCCACTGCCAAAGTGCTTCAGTGGAGCAGGCATATTGCACCTTTTTAATGACCAGATCCCATGGTGTTCAAAACACTTGGAATTTGGACCATATGTCTCAAGGAAATGGTTGCCATGAACTTCTGAAAAAGTACAGAACAGAAATCTTTGATCAATCTATAAAGTATTATTATTATGAGTGTCATAACTGTTATCATTACCATGAATATTATCAACACTGTCATTATCATCACTTTTAATACAGAGTGTCAAGTGAAAGGACATAATGTATACCTGCAGTATTAGAAGACAGGGTGCATCTAGAGCCTCTCTGAATTGTGTCGGTTCTGTCTCTCCACACAAACTCCTGAAAATATTAAACAAATATATGAAACTTAAACTAATGTTAAAGGAACACTGTAAAGTGAGGCAAAATCAATATACATATGAGAAAAGATCAAACCCTGAAGGCCAAGGCTTAGCCAAAGTAATTGCCTTATTCTCTCTCTCCATACACACACACATACACATATTCTGTAAAAAAACTGATTTATAGTTTGCTTGTTATAATAAGCAAATACTTAAACCCGAGTTGTTGAATTAATTCAGTGAGGTAGAAAAGTTTGGGGCTTTAGCCACTGAAATATTTTCAAATTGCCATATAATTCATGCCTGCTTACTGGCTAATAATATATATAAGTTTTTATTGTACAGTACTAAAAAAATACCTGGCATTTGAGGTCTTAAGCTTAGAGTCATCAGTGGTTCCATTCTAACAGATGATATAATCACTGCCCACAATACATTTACCAGATGACCTAGCCACTGGTCACTCATGAGACCACCCGGCTCCTGGTCAGCAGGTGACCAGGCCGCTGGTCATAATAGGCCCCATTCAGAATAGGGGACAAACTAGTCCGAGGGCCAAATATGGCCGACCCACTTGAATACTTCCCCACAGGATATCTGTCCAGTGTCTATTAGCAGATTAGACAGCAAGCTTTGTAGTAGGCCACCATATTTGACCCTCGGACTAGTTAGTCCCCTATTCTGGATGGGGCCATATACTCACCTGTACATAGGGGCAATAATCGGCCAGACCCACTGACCCTCCGTACTGGGCAGCTGTCCCTGGGAGATCCTCATTGGTTTCACTGAAGTACTGGCACGGAGAAAAATCTCATATTATTTCATGTTATGTAATCTCATGAAAATGGCAAATATTATGCAAAAAACAATGGACTGATAAATTATTTGAATCCATTGCATAAGTTTCACTGAAATACTGGCATTTCCAACCTGTTTGCAACCAGCTTTCTTCCTGCTGTACAGTTGGGTTGTATTTTTTAAGATTAAAATATGTTACATAAATGTATACAACAGTAGAGACACAATCTTTATGATGGCAATAATTCAGTTAATTCAAACAAAACTGATTGATCCATATCATACTGCCAAAAACTAAGATTTTGTTAACTCACAAAGAAAAATGCCAATGGAATACCTGGTACATGAAGGGTATAGGTTTTGGATATTGCTTGAGATTACACAGAGCGACTGCATCTCGGTCCGTGGTACACAGGGTGCGAAGTGGAGTGCTCTTCACCTTGGTGCAGAATGGCAAAATGGATTTCTTCCTGGAATTTTCAAAGAAAACATGCTAAAATCATAGCACCCTCTGTAAAGAGTCATGTGAGTTTATTATGCTAAAACTGGTTGATTGGATCCAGTACAAGATTTATTTTTAACTATAAAATTTTGCTTATTACAATCATTATCATCTTAAAAAGGCAGTGACTGGATTCTTTTCCAATACAAATAATGACCCAAGGGTCTTCATACTATTCTATGGCCCCATTCAGAATACTGGACTAAATAGTTCGAGGGTCAAATAGGGCCAACCCACTTGAATACTTCCCAACGAATACTTCCCTATTAGCAGATTAGACTGCAAGCTTTGTAGTGGGTTGCCATATTTGACGGCCTAGTGAGTCCCCTATTCTGAATGGGGCCTATGACTTGGGCTATAGATAATGACGTACTGTTCAGTTCTCATTTTAATCCACTCCATGCAACTTTTCTTCACAAAATCACAACCCAGATTTTTGCCCCACTGCAGTGGCTCTGCCATGGCATAGTTGACCCTGTACCAGCTAAAAATAACAACAGTATCAAACTTATAAAATATCATAGCTATCCTTGTGCCAGATGAAATTAACAGCAATAACATAATTATAGAATATCACTGTTGCATGGTCTTGTACCAGATAAAATAACACCAATAACAAACTATTAAAATACCACAGCTCACCAAACAATGACAAATTTAAAGAATTTATTTACATTAGAAATGCAGGCACTTGGGGAATTCAAAGTTTTTATGATGTATGATTTATATAATTGGTGAAACCTTTGCCTAAATTACCTACCCTGTGTCCTCCATAAGTGCCAGTGTTATCCTAGAGATCTTTGGGTTTTGTGTATAGGTACCTGTCATGGCTTCATGCTAAAACATATATATTGCTTCACTTGAGCTATAACAAGATGAGGAAATGTGGCATGGCAATCACTCAAAAAATTTAAACATTTCACTTACTTCAATCTCTAACTTTTTCTCCTATATTTGCTGCTTTTTAGTTACTCACAAAAACTCCTCTGAAGAACTCATCATCTGAAGAAGTCATCTTTTTCATGTAACAGTTTTGTTTTGGGAAATATCATTGATTATTTTTGTGCAAAAAAAGGCAGGAAACGCCATCAGTTAAATGTAGTTCAAAGAGACTGACAGAATATGATCTACTGTAACTTTAAATTTGATGTAGTTAAACATTCAATCTTAAAGATTTCATTAAACAAGCAGAAACATAGTTTTTCATAAAATGACAAACTTATAATCCAGACAGCACTTAAAAAATATGATTTGGACTGTAACTGTATCAAAATGCCAATTTATGCCACTGAACTGGAATAAACATCTTCACTGGGTTTTTTCTTTAATATTCTAAAATATGAATTATTTCCATGAATACCTCAAACACCCTTTTCTCCCAGTGTGTGAGTTTAGTGCCTATGCTGCCTTGGTTTTCTAACTCAGCGCCCTCTAGTGTCGAACAGTTGAAGTGTCGTCTGGCTTCTTCCTGTAAAAAACCAAGTTTGTACAGTCAATGTTCAAATATAGGCCTATTCACAGGCACACAATGCACATATCATCTTTATATAGCAAAAAAGTTTTCTTAGTCACAAAGAGACATCTTATCAAAAATTGTTGAAAAATTAAAATCTTCAAAAATAATTTTCAAATTATGATTTTTAACATTACAAGTGAAAATTTACCAGTCCCCATCTCAATGGCAACTAACGAAACAGTTGCTCAAAAATTAATAAAACTTGTAACAAGCCTGGCTATGACCACCTGTCAACTTAATGTAACTTTTGGCCATGAATACTGTCAACTTACTGTAACTTTTGGCTATAATTCCCATCCACTTACTGTAACTTTTGGCCATGACCATCTGTCAACTTATTGCAACTTTTGGCCATGATTTCTGTCAACTTACTGTAACTTTTGGCCATTACTACTGTCAAGTTACTGTAACTTTTGGCCAAGACTCTTGTCAACTTACTGTAACTTTTGGCCACAACTCCTGTCAACTTATTGTTTTTCCTGTCAACTTACTGTAACTTTTGGCCACAGCTCCTGTCAACTTACTGTTTTTCCTGTCAACTTACTGTAACTTTTGGTGTGACCATGAGATAAAAATGCCTCTGTATGACGGCTCCTCTAACTCTCCAGTCTCTTCTGGACACAGTTCTCACCACCTTGGAGCTCCACTGGTATACTCCCAATCTAAAGTACAGAATTTGTTACAAAATAAAATAAAAAAAGATAAAACTTTAAATTTTTTTAAACAATTGAAAAAGAAACAAAAACAAATTCTATTTTAATAGCATAAAAACTTAATAAATGCAGTTTTCAACAGTGCTAAAAGACATTTTTTCTTCTTATCTCAATTCTACACTGTATTTATTTTTTTAAGAAATTATATTCACATTAGATATCTAGTAATCCATAAGCACAACATACTCATTATTAAACATTTCTGGTCGTCCAGTGAATATGTCCCGCTCAGTCAAAGGATCTCCATTTTTGTCTCTGTACATAGCAAACAGACCTGCTGAAAAACCCTGAAATACCACAATCATAACACATATCATATTACATACTTTAGACAAATCATTTTTTTTTTTGTTGATTTCATTTATTAAGCTGTTGAAAGAAGAAAAATTACTTTATTTTTATAACATTTTCTCTTTAATTACAATTTTCTTCATTTTGACCCTTTTTTTCAATATGAAAACCAGGTACTTACTAAAGCATGCAGTATCTCATGTTTGATTGTGGACACCATCTCTGTCATGTCATGGAGTTTGGTGGAGATGGAATAGGGACAGAGATTGATAAATCCCGCTACTGGTCTGAAAAATAAACATTTACAACGGGTTAAGTTTATTACAATAATATAACTTACATTTGGCATATGGGCGGCTATAAATATCTACTGAATCAGATAATATACAGGTCAATTTCACTTATTAAGACCATATGAATATGGACAAATATAGTTACACCTTGTACGTTTTCTGCACAGAAAATTTTGATACTGTGAATTTTCTATCTATGCGGTGCATGGACCTATAAATGATTGTAAAATAACTGAAACGTTGCCTCTTCATAATGTTGAAGATTCGTATCCATAAAATTGACCTTCCTTTTCTTACAGTTTAGAAAATTATCCATACAGCTGATCTATCTTTCCATGAAGTTGACCTACCAATTCATTAACTTCACCTACCCAGCCATCAAGTTGACCTACCTATCCATTACATTGACCTACCTGTCCATCAGATGCCGGTTTCACAAAGCAGTAGTTAGTTAGAACAACTAACTACTGAACTACCTCGCTAACGAGCAAACTTAGCGATTTTCGAGGGGTGTTTCACGAAGCAGTCGTTAACTCATCGCTAAGTTCAGTCGTAAAGTTCGGTCGTTAGTTCTCTCGTTACTCACTGTACTCTCGAAACCGTCTGCCGGAAGTGGAATTCTTGCGTAAAAGTGTCAGGAAAGCACTAACTCTCCAATTTTTGGTGGCTGGAAATGCATAAGAACGTCTGCTTTGAGGTCGTCGTAAAGGATCTCCACCACCTTTTTGCCGCTCTTTTTGTCACAGCTAGGCGCAACCTCTCGTAAATTGCATCATCATGTGTATATTCTAATAGATTCTGCCTTTCATGAAAACGTCGTAGTCTACGTTGCCGTCTGGCGGTACGGATATCAAGAAAAGTAGCCGCCATATTGGATACAAAGACAAACGACAGACAACGGTAACTAAGCAACCTTTTTATTTCACTCATTACGCATGCGTACGATGAAACTCTAGAGTTAGCGACTGGTCTGACCAGTCGTTAAATATCCAAGGCAACAACGAGACAATAACGAGCGAGAGAACTAGCGACTGCTTCGTGAAACGGCACTCTAACTAGCGATAGGCTAACTACCGATCGCTAACTAACTACTGCTTTGTGAAACCGGCCCCAGGTTGACCTACCTATCCATCAAGTTGACCTACCCATCCATCAAGTTGACCTACCTATCCATCAAGTTGACCTACCTATCCATACTCCCCTCCAGCTGGCAGTAGGCAGCATAGGCCACAGTGACCTCAGGGTCACACTTGGATGACGCCACTGCTGACACATAGAGGACAAAATCTGCGTTGAGGACACCTCTTCCTGCATAGCCTGTCTCATGATAATGACCATCTTGATATATGCGGCAGGCCTAGAATTCAGTACAAACACCAAACTATTAATATGCCTTATTCTAAATGATTGTGTATCTTATAAGAAATACAACAATTTATCATTTTTTTAATTTACAATCCTGACAGACTATGATCGAGATTACAGCTCAGCAAATAATTATGATCTTCTTTACACAAAAACCATTACAGAGATCATTTGGAGTAAAACAAAAAGTTTCAAATGGTGCAAATTCCGGAAAGACAACTAAAAGCTAGATTTTCACGTGAGGTTCAACAACATGGTGGAAACCATAGGACACATGATTTCATTTCTTAATTTCAAATCCAATTTTCTTTTCCAAACTGTCAGTCCCCCCCCACCCTCTCCTTCCCCTCAATACTTTATGGTCAACCACTGACCTCCAGATGGTCATAAGGCACAGGGACATGTCCACAGTAAGTGGTTTGCTCACAGCCATGTACACAGTATGGAGGGTAATACCCTGCCCTGTAGATTATGTCATTCTGGGAGCAGTTCCTACAATCAGAAATTGACAATACAAACTTTACTGTTAGAATTTTACCAGTAATGCAGAGGCGGCATGAGGTTCAACCAATGCAATATTACAATCAGTGATGGTTCTTTCAATCAACAGCTAATAAAAGGTTTTTAACTTTTTTAAAATTAAATTAAATTAAATTAAATTAAAATCTGTTAGCTAGTAATTCACACAGATCTTTGATGCTGACTAATAACTATCAAAGGAATTTAGTGATTTGCACAACTTATGAATTTTATTATCTTTTAAATTGAAAAAAAATCACAAAAAAGAAAATCTGTGCATCAGCTTACTAGTATCACATTTTACTTTCAAAATATACCGCACATACAATATGCACATCTCAAAACTATTACATATTCATTCAATGGTTCCCATAGAAACCTTACTGTAACAGTACTGACATTAATAATTTAAATCATTTTTCTACTGAAAGAAAAAAGGTAAAATAATTTTTCAATTAGGTGAAATTTATCAGGCATCAATACCTGGTGTTTCCTTACCTGTTCAGTCTAATTGGACCTGCAGTTTGCCTGACAACCAGTGTGTTTTCCCAGTAGGACAGGGCAGCAGGGAGTAACCTGTGCTGGAGACAGAAAACAAAACTTTTGTTTTTAAGGCACCACTTTTTTTTTAATTAAAATTATCAAGGCTTAAAAAAATTAATTAAAGACTAGAAAGGCACTCAGGGGGCACAAACCTCTATCAAGGCAAATAATTCTCATCATAATTATTTGATCAACTAATTAAATAGCTAAGTTCTCATTATTAATTAATAAAACACATTATTGGTGGAAATATAAATAAAATTGGCCTTATGTTTATTGTTCAGGTGTGGTGTCTTTACAGAGATGCATGAGTTTATGTCTGTGGAGTGATACCTTTACAAGTGTGAGTTAATGTCTAAACAGTTAGGCCTTTGTAACTGCGAGTTTATGTCTATCTGGTGATACCTTTAAAACTATATATGATTTTATGTTTATTGAGTGATTCCTTCACAATTGTGAATTTACGTTTACACAGTGAAATTTCTACAAGTGTGAGTTTATGTCTGTGGAGTGATACCTTTACAAGTGTCAGTTTATCAGGTGGTAATCTGTTCACACTACTGTGGAACACCTCTCGTATCCTCAGTCTTTGATTAATACTCCTCTTCTTCATCAAATGCAAGGGTTCCAGAGACACATCATGAAGAACCTGGGGGCCAACCAAAAACTCATGTTACAGCTATTACTCATATTATAATAACTGAAATACTGAAAATTGCATATATTTTGTCATCATTTTTTCACTTTCTCCTGAAAAACAAAGAAAAAACCATATTACTACTGGCACATAAATCTTTACATTTTTAAAACATTAACATTCTTATATGGTAAAATAGTACTGTAGGTGACCTACCGCACTCTCAATACGCAGTGCTGCCACTGATGATTAAAATGTGTGTGTGTGTGTGTGTGTGTGTGTGTGTGTGTGTGTGTGTGCGCGCGCGCGCGTGTGTGTCACAGAGAGAGAGAGAGAGAGAGAGAGAAAGAGAGAGAGAGAGATCAAGTCACGCGACATCTCACATACAAAAATTGCAAAATTATGACTTACTTCATGTTGCGCTGGAATATAATGGTTACATACACGCTCTGTGACCCCGCCATGTAATACTGAAGATAATGAAAATAGCAAAATCTTCAGAAAAATCATCCCCCCGGCGGTCGATAATCAGTCATCGTTCGGTGCTCTCTAATGTTTGGAGAGCAGAAATTTAATCATATTAAAAATTGCAGTCCATCAAATGCAGCAGTTGAGACACGTACGTCAGCACCATTGTAGACGGTGTGTAGAGCGGTTTCATAAAAATTGTTTGATCCAGGTTAAAATAGCTGGTATTCCATGTAAAGGATAAAATAATTATCGGGCTAAAATAAACTATTTAAGTCTATTACCTCAGACGTTTGCGTGTCCCTTTCGGAAACTTCGGCCCGCGTGACGAAACTGAGGGTCCGTGAAACCAAGGAGTTAAAACTCCTTGGTGAAACCAAGAAGTTGAAAAGAGAAGGCCTTCTCTTTACAACTTCTTGGCGAAACCGAACCCACCGTCCATTTAACGACACAGGTTAGGGTCAGCCTGACGAAAGTGGGTCAAAATCTTAGGTCAAAATGTTACCTGTGCAAAGTAATGGGAACCGGACTCTGTATTACGGGGGAGTCTCTGTCACGTCACACCGGTCTACTGCATGGGAACACAGGTCGATGAACTATTCCCAGTCCTGTTAAGTATATCTTCACGGTATACCTGAGTTTATGGTCTAAAGAGGATTTTGCCTCTGAAGAGATCTTTGTTAAGATGTTTAAAAGCTGTACAATAGGTGGGAGGGCTAGCTTGACAAATACATGTATAATTTGTGTAAATAAAAAAAATAAAGTATAGTTTTACAGTAAATCATTTGCATCATTAAAATAATCCTTTACATTTTCCCCATAAAAATGAGAAAATTAATGTTTTACGAGCTTATTCTAATAACATTTAATTTCTACCCTTTCTTCTTTATCTTCATCTTGCTCAAAGGTTGGAAACAGGAGTGAAAATATGCAGTAAGTGATTGTCATAAAAACAAAGTCAGCAACTTGTCGATTTTCCACCTTTCTTTTGTCTCTGTATAAAGATGTAATACAATAACTGCCATATATATTGGAATAATGTTTCAATCAGCCTGCATTTTGCAAAGTTTTCCTTAAGAAGACTTCGTATAGCTAGACTGCGTTATCTTGTCAAAACAGTACGTGATAAGTTGAGCCGTCACAAGCTGACTAGAAATTCTACCTCAGGTCGACATCTATAATAGGCTTGCCATGCTGGCACCCATGCTATGGGGAAGGTAACAGCCGTTGGCATCATTTTCCAGGTGCGTTTCTGAGTGCAAATATTACTTATCCAAGCCTGCTAGATGATAACGACCAATGGGGGTCACGGGACACGTTGTGTACTAGTAGTGCCACGACAGTGTTACGTATGGTGCCTGTTTAATTCTTGTTATTTGTTTCTCGTTAATTGATATTCAATGCTAAATTACTTCTTCTCATTATATTTTCGTATTTCTCGTTTTTACCGACAAAAGTGACCCACTCCTCCACAACGAGAAAAAAAAAACAAAAACTGGAAACTTACGTCCCAAAAAAGGGCTTATAGAATGAAGATTTGCCAGTGAATTTTGGATTTACATGAATGTTTCTTTTTTATCGATGCTTTTACTGGAAATTCTTAAGTCCCCATCTCCACTACGAAATAGAAACAAAATTTGGAAACTTACAACATCAGTACAGTTTTAAAAATCGTAATTTTATCAACAAATATTATTCATTACCTTCGTGATTAATCTATGAAAAAGAAATCCATATAAAAGGGCCTAGCTGGTCAAGCTCCCTAAAAACTTTTATAGACCTCTAGGGACTGTCAACAGATCTAAGCACTGTAAACCCAAACTTACTTCAAGCACATGTTAATTTAAAACAATTGAAGAACTTTTTTGGACCGATCTGCACAGTGACAACAAAAGCAAACTAAGAACTTATAAAGAAATAAAGAAATCCTACACTCCAGAAAATTACCTCACGATGAAAGTCCCTCTAAATGAAATAAAAACACTTGCAAAATTTCGAATCAGCGACCATGACTTAGAAATCGAAAGAGGTCGCTACACAAACCCCAAAAATCCAGTAGAAAACCGAAAATGTCCACATTGCAATGGTGTTGAAACAGAAGTGCATTTCCTACTAAAATGTAATGAGCATGTGAACGAAAGAGAAAAAATGATAAAAATGATACCGCCTCAATTGTCATCTGATGTAGAAAAACTTGTCTCGCTTCTCAATCCTCAAAGTGAACACTGTCTAAAAACCGTGTCTCACTTCATCCAAGAAACGTTTAAAAAAAGACTAGCCTGTCAATAATAATGAGCAAGTCTACCACAATATAGAACAATGTAATTGTCATTGTGTAATATAGGTATTTTTTTTTAATCTTATTATTATCATCATTATTATTATTAGTATTATTATTTTTAATTATTATTTCCTTCCTTATAGTTTATTTTTTCCCCACATTTATAAGAAATACTTCCACTTGCTACTGTAGATTATGTATATAAGGTAATTATGAAACATATAATTACATTTGTGTTTGAAAGCCTGATATCACATAAGTGGGATAATAGGTCTAGATATATATTACATGTATGTATAACACAAGTAGTTTAGAAGGCCTGCAAAATGTACTGAAACATTTTAGTGCTCAATAAATTATTATTATTATTATTCAGTGAAAAGTGTTTTTTAAAAAAATTAAATCGACTTTTGAATTTGTCATTTTCACCTGCACAAGTGAAATTAAGCAACCGACATCTGCGCCACGACAGTGACATACAAATTGGACAATTACGTCTCAAAACTACGTTAATTAAGCTTAGTTTTGCTAACAATTAAGGTTATCAAGGGGAAAGTGTTAATTTTTTCAGGAAAAGAACTATTTTGCTATATACTGGGTAAACGTCTGAGATTATAATAATAAAATAGACATATCTATTTATAGTCTAAAATCCAGGATAATATGTTCTTCAAACTTTACAAATAAAATACAAAGCAAAAAGAATTATTTTAGATTCAGAAAAAATTAGTATTAGAGGTAACGAGAAAAGTGCCAAATTACAGATAATTTTCTGTAGAGTAAAAATGTTTTTGTAACTTGCACCGCTTAAATGTTAATGTGGAGAGCATATAATGCTTCCAGCGCCTTGCCTCCACTCCATTCTTTTGAATAAACGTTGTTTAAAAAAAATGTTAATGACATAGTAATAATGTAGAACTGAATCTGAAAAAAATGGCGAATTTGTTTTTGCTTTATTTTTCATTTTTTATCAAACGATCAGTTTTCTTTCAGTGGCATGGGTGTTGCATGAATGTGTCATTCGAACACAAAGGCCAATGAAGAAAAGCTAATGAGTCCTCATTTTTATGATTTTAAGTTAATTTGTTCCTATTTTTGACTAATGACGTATCTGAAATGCAAGATAGGGCCTACCATTGCCGCGTAATTGTGAATTAGGTCCGGTTAAATCTGGTAATGATTCCACAAAAAATAAGCCAAATTGTAATCATATCTTCCATTTATTCCCATTTACGCACGGATGTCTAATCAATGCGCCTTTCAAATAACACCTGCAGGCTGCAAACCTCTTGTGTAAGTTAACTAGTTAACGCCACCATTATAAGACCAAATAAATTATATGTTACTAGTCAAGGACGCACAGCAAAACTGTTCTAAGCATTAAGGCAATTGCAAGTTCACACATACTTGTTTTTGATTAAGATTGTTTTCTATTGTTTTCGATCGTGTTCTGATTTTGCTTTTTTCACATTATTGTTTTACTTAAGTTGCGGTGAATGTGATTTACGTTGCGATTCCCGGTTAAAAAACACTTATACAAATTTCCTTTTACACTGAAATATGTCTGCATCAAAATTAGAGGAGGTGGTAGGTGGTAGAAAATAAGGTAGACAATCCATTAAGTGCAGTGTCATAGTTGTTATGCCCATGGACATTCATTAGGGTTGGTAACAGCGCCCATTGGCCGAGTTGTAGCAATAAGGGGTGCAACCGCAGCCATCCCTGGAAAGATATCAAGTCTTTTGGTAAGAATATTTCACTTCTGTTGTGTTATACACGAGATATTAATTTATTCTGCTGACGTTTGAGTTGTTTGAAAAATAAGAATTTAACAATGTCCGTAACAAGCATTATAGTGGTTAAATGCTGGATTGTGTTTTATGAGTTAAGAAAACTTATGAAATTAACTGACGAGGAATGAAGAAATCCACTTCTTTGCAACAGTTGTTTTGATCAGCTGAACTGCTGATCAGCTATCACACAGAATGTCATTTATCTTGTAAAAAATAAAACCAATCGAAAACCGACTTTAATCATGATTAATCGATACTGTGTGCAAAAAAGTTATATCTAGAATAAGGTAATTACCTCGCACTCATAGGACTGACAAAAACACAGACAAGCAGTGGAGAATGAAGTAAATACAAAATGACACACGGGCTGAAATTGCCCAACTTCCATAGTTGTCTACTTATTTGTTTTCAGTTTATGGACACGAAAAGAGTAACTGCAAACAGATGGGCTTACTCACATGCAACTGTATTCAGATTTACACTTCACGCCTTGGCAGACAGGTAAGATGCTATAGCAAGGTGGTCCCACTGATAGTCCTGGAATAGAAATAATAGAAAGCATGCAGAAGACTTACGTTCAATAGTGTCAACGCTCAGTTGAAGTGTGTCAACGCTCAGTTGAAGTGTTTATAGTGTCATACAAGAAAGTATTCACAGAAAATATCACCCCAAAGCGTTATTAGATGAAAAAAAAACCAGAAAGAATGTAGTTCGCTAAAGTTACCACTGCTTTTACAAAAGCTAAATAAATAAAATGATAATGATGCAACTGAAAATAAAAAAGTCAATGGCCGTCTGAATGCGCGTTTTTGGTCGAATTCTGGCTTCAGTGAATGCTTGTAAAAATAATTTTCACAACTTTTTTGCAAAAATCAAAAGCTCTAAACAGCACACAAGGGATATTGGTTTTAATTTATCATTGTGTATTACCCTTTCTGGTGAGCCCTTGCAATTAAAAACCCTTATTATTAAGATGAATTTGTTAATATTTTCTTCCGTCCTTTTGCACACGAAATTCATTTGGGAGTCTTCCCAGAATTTTCTCTTCACCTTTTAGAGCCACACACCGAGCATTAACACTCTTGTTATACGCGTCAGTCAGACTATCTATACCTTTAACTAACTACGCATTTACCTTGTTAACACTTGTACAGCATTTATAACCTAAAATTAACAAAATTCCTCTCACCAAAGATGCCTTGACTGTTACAGACCTGGCAGTCCACTGCTCTACTGATCGGTTTTGGCTTAGTGGCCACAGGATTAATGGTCAAAATAACCACCAACAAAACGAACATAGGCAAACGTGAACAGAACATTCTATCTCCTAACAGCAGTTATCTATTATTGGCGTAAAAATAAAATTACTTCTGAGTCGTTTTACGCGACGAAGGATTCCTCATTCATTTGTTCGCCTCCCTTTATAAGTGCGAGGTGCCGTGAACAAATGTGACCAATTATTGCAGGAATCAATAATTGCATAGGGGCATATTGGTGGTGATATGGTCATAATTTCGCCACTGGTCGTGATTAGCCACCTGTGCGTTATGGAATCATAAGGTTACCCCTCCATTCTAATTTACAAATGATACCAGTGAAGTTTAGGTACATATAAATTAAATGGTCGTTATGCACGATGAAATCTTAGAGGTTTAGTGATTATAGTCTCTTCCTACGTAAGCCTAGGTTCCAACCGAACGTAAGGGCTGCTACGTGTGGTCTACGGCCAAAAAAATGGGGAAAACGTTTGAGTTCGTGCGTGAGGAGCACGTCCATCGTGCGATTTTTGGAGGACGCAAACAGCACGTAGTAACTTTTCGACATGATCAACAGCCGCTACGTGCGATCTAGCTACGTCCTAGCCGGTTGCAAGGCTAGGCTGTACATACCACGGCCTGGGATGGGCACATAATTGGGTAAATACGATACAAACACATTTCGGAGCAAAAATTAATTATTTGACCCAAATTCTGTCGAATATCATGAAATCATCTCAGCCATAAAAGAATGACTTGGTGATAATTCTGAAAACATAAGTACAATGACCACGCCCTTAATTCCCGATCACATATTGTTACCATTGGGATGTTCAAAAGCTTTAAATCTTCTTATAAAGGTGTTTTGAGATATCAAAAGGTATGAATAAATGGAAGGAGTCGTAACATTTGGATGAAAGTGAATGTCTTAAGATTTTACTACTTCCTTTCATGATCAAAGAAGACCTAAAACTTCATTGGTTCCAATTTCGGATTAATCATAATATTCTTACCACAAATTCACTGCTTTTCAAATTTCAAATGGTCGACAAAATTATATTTGTGTGTGTATGTTCCCTTTGCAAAACAGCTGAAGAAACATCAGAACACTTATTCTGGCATTGTTGGGTACCCAAACTGTATTGACTGATTTGGCAGAATATATATTATCCAGTATTCAGGTAACTTTACCTGTCTCAAGAAGGAATTTTTTGATTCTACGAGCCCCTCTCCAATCATTAGGGCCTAATCTGATTTTACTGCAAAATTTAATGTTATATTTACTTAAGAACGTGTTCACAGGGTAAACCAACTTTGAGAGGTTTGATATCATCGATTAGATATTTAGTAAAAACAGATAAATCACTCTATCAGTACCCTTCAAACACAATATATTTATTTTCAACCTGAATAATTAGCGCACGAATAAATAATTAATTAAAAGTGTCATAGAATGACAAATTTTCTCTTAAGTGTGAGTGATTGTGAGTGAGTGTTGTCTCCCCCCCCCCTCCGGTTTCTGAAAAATATATTACATCAATATTTCCCTCTTGTAATTAGAATTTTGACTAGCTAAATCATGCCTAAAGAATGCAAAACATTCTCAATTCGAGAATGTTGAAAAAAAAAAACATCAAATACGTATGAAATATATTAGTTTTGCCTTTATTTAAATACTCAAATAGCTATCATAACAGTGACGTTAACGTTGCCCATTGACACGTTATGTCCTTTCAAAATAAAGTCAGTTAACTTCGTCTACTCAGGTCAATAATCCTATTATGTGGTGGTTTTTACTAATATGTTAATTCATTCCTGTGGATACTGTGGATATGGCCATGATCAACGCTGCCATGCCGTGGCAGCTGAAAGATTTGTCCTTCAAATGTACATAACATACCCTTCATCTTTCTTTTATATCTCTTTACGTTAATATAGGTATATATTTACAGGAGTGCTTAAATGGCCCAACTCTAACACCAATTAAACAAATTCTTATATAGCATGGTTTATGAAAATCGAACCATTACGCCACGTTTACCAAAAGTGTGGGGCACATTGATACAATATCGATACAAAAGAAACACTTTGTAAAATATTTACAAGAAAATTCCTTGGACAGCAAAATCGGCCAGTGTCTATCAAATGGACTAATACATTCGTTTCATAGCACTTTTGTAGCACTGGTTAAAAGAATTTATAAACATGCAGAAATATTTGAATAAGCTCGAAGCAAGTAAAAGCGATGGAAATGTTTTTAACGTAAGTCTTTTTCGGACATAAAAATTTACGAAAATTGGCGGATGGGATTGCAACTATAGGCCTAACACTTGTTCAACTGTTCACATATATAGGCCTAAAATTAATTCGTCGCGTTTTTCGTTTAAATCTTGTTCTTCGTTGACAGACTAAACGGTCGCAGTCGCATAGCAAATATCCCCCTGCCTTTATAGGGTTTGGCTCTTTTCAAGGGTACTTTGGGCGCCTGGGTCACGTGATGTTCGATCACGTCCAAAGCAGGACCTTCCTGCTCCAAGTACAGAGTGACCTCCAAAAACAGCTCCTTCAAAACGGCCTGTTGCTCTGCTGCCAGATATAGTTCGGATGCAGGAGTTATCTCACCAGCAGATAAAACAATTATTTTATCAAAGTCCGCGCATAAATTACTAGCGTGCAAAGACCAAGGGCCGCTGGGTTGACGCCCATTTTCACAAGAGGGTGATGTTTGTGATTTCTGTGGTGTCTCCGCCGACGAATCAGTAATATTGTTAGAGAACTCGAGCACGGGGAAAGCGCAGAACGCCAAGTTCTTCAGCGGTTCGATCAGAAAAGCCGGGGCATCTTTCGAATGGTCCTCACTGCCGGAGACGCCAGGAGCTAATTTTGGTTCCTGCAACGCTGCTTTCGGAGGATCGGCAGTCTTGGAAACCCGGGCTGAATATATTTCAGAGTCGTCTTCACTGTCGCCAATCGAGGAGAACAGATTTGTGAGAATTTGATGAAGACGCTGATACAAAGCCCGACAGTGAGCTTTAACCATGTGCTTTTGGGCAATGTGGCAAACTGCCAACGCGTCTTCTTCGTGGTTTTGGCCAAGTTCGCAAAGGATGCTTAGGACATACCGGGCCTGGTCAATAAAACAACTAGCGTTGTTGAAAAGTTCAGTCTTTGAACAGAGCTTCAAACCGGTCGTAGTTGTTTCTGACTTACTGCATGACCATGCCGTTCTGGCCAGCTTCTCCAGCGTTTGTGTCCCTGCCCATACCCGAGAGATCTTTTGTAGAAGGTTATTCATTCGGCACGATTTTTGATACTTCTCTTTCTGAACCGAACGTTGAAAACGAGAAGGCCCAATTGGCACCGTGTCTTCCTCCATCAGTCTTACCAGGTCTGCCATGCGGTCTTTTGCCATCCTCAGGAGCTGGATGTATTTAGCAACTGGTTTGATTTTTGACTTAATTTTCATTTTTATGCACAGACGGTGCTAATTGTTTGTTTGGATGGCAGAAATCTAGGGAAGCAATGCTTTTAATTAAGCAGCCAGCTGATAATTATCGACACCAAATTTGTCGTTCTTTAGCGGTCATGGTAAGGACTAACACAATGTAATTAGTATTGAGTTCTAAAACTTTTATACCTCTCCCACGAGGGGTAAGGATATTCAAGGGAAGAGAGTAAGGATTGTAAAACCTTCCCCTCTTAACTTTGACGTCATGCACACCCACTGACAGTCATTGATCTGATTTTGTGTATCATTCAATGCGCGACCCTTTTTTAAGCACTTGTACGAAAGGAACATGCTTTTTTGTAGTTTTGACAGAAAACAATTTTTGTCAATAATTTCAAAATTATTCTTTTACTCTGCTTTTATTTTTATTTATTTATTTATTTAATTATTTATTTATTTCACTGACGGTGTTCTTTGAAAGCGTTTCGTGTAGGGAATTGAGCCAACTTGTTGATTATTTGTCTTTTCACGAAACAACAGTGGTGGACCCAAGAAACTCTCAAATTTTTAATTCAGCACACAGTCGACAGATTTGATTAATTAAAATTATTACCTCTTTAATGACATCCTATTCATGAACATCAGGGCAATTTTTCAATTACCTGAAAATTTACAAAATTACAAAACTCACAATATAATAATGATGGGTGAGTTTTAGATGCACGTCTGCACGACAGACACAATATGCTGAAAACATCCAACCTTGTTGCTATGTTAAAGGTTGGATTTGTTTTAAGACTGACGTTTACACAATCTTGAAACCAGATAAAAATTACTCTTACGACATTTTCAAAGAATTGTGACATGCATCTGTTTCGACGACCATTTCTTTGTATATATTGGGCCGAGAGGGGGTAATTGACTCGCTTTTCTGGACACTCTTCATAAATATACTTTCTTTTATGGACTTTCTTAAAAAGGAAAACATTAGTGATTATTGTGAATTTATCAAAATGTCCGAAAGTCATAGTTTCTTAGTGCATACATATTCCGCACATTCATTTATTTACCTATCATGCCAGACCTCAAACTAATGCAAAATACATCAAATATATGTATAAGCTCTTGAAGTCAGGAAAAGTATGATACGATTATAATAATGATACGATCATAAATAATGATACGATGAGAACTAAGTCACATGATTAGACATGATGCTACACATCGTTCAAGTGCAGAGACTGGTCAAGCAATTGTTTTTGAGCAGCAGAAGTTGCTTTTTCTCGAGGAAGACCAGATTTGGCGTGAAAACCCTTCACGGGATACATCTTATGTAGTTAAACTAATGAAGGCACAATATCAAATAGATTGGCCCCATACAAAGTGGCAAGGCATTGTCTCATCCCAACAAAAAGTAAGGAGTATGAAAAGTTGGCCGGGGGGGGGGGGGGGTAAAAGTTTGTTTTTGCTCCTTTTTTCTTGGAAGATTGCAGTGGATTGAGGGCAAGCCACTATTAGAATCTGCAAGTCATTAACAACTGTGCAATTTATCATTTTGTAAGTAGTGGTGTTGAGAAAGCAGTTCCAGCTAATGATCTCGTATTCAACATCTATTACTAAGTGATGCCTCTACAACGCTCTTAAGCATTTAACAAATAATAATAATAATATATTTATTTTGAGTCTAAACTCCATACTAATATGTTCGTTAGACTTTTACAAATATTTAAATACAAATAACAAGTAGACAACTGGTCAAAACACACTGTGTACACGATCTCGCCTCCCTGGGGAGGTCTCGTTCTGTTACACGGAAAATTATTTTATTAGCTAAGATGTGCAATAAGAAAAAAATAGTGATTTTTCTTCCATCTGCAGTCAGAATTAAATGTTGTTGTTTACTTCCTATATTTTGAATATTTATAGCATATTCTGTGGAATCAGGCTCTCCATTCATTGCTGATTCAGAATCCTTTTATCTGTGGATTTTGTGCCAAGTGCAACATACGCTCTATATATATATATATATATATATTTTTTTTTTTGCAACATATTACTTATTTTATTATTTACACAAGAATTAAAAGAATAACTATGAAATGAAGTATGTAAATAAAATTCATGAAATAAGTATGACTCCCGATAGTCGCATTCACAGCAAAAGCTGATGCGCCGACTAACAGGAAAAAACCTTTTTGGTAAAAAGAATTTATAAACATACAGAAATATTGGATTAGGTTAAAAAGCCAGTTAAAACGTACCCATTGCAGTTAGTCTTTTTCAGACATAGAAAGATACCAAAATTGTTGGACGGCATTTAAACTTTAACACTTGTTCGACTGTCCACATATACAAATTATACGCGTTTTACGTTTAAACATCGTTTTTTTTTCCCGACAGACTAAACGGTCGCAGTCACATAGTAACTTTTCCCTGCCTTAATACGGTTTGGCTCTTTTCAACTAGTATCTAATAAAATTTTTCGATGGCATGATATAAAATGAAAAGTAAAAAAAAATAAATAAAAAATAATAAAAAATCTTTTGCATATCAAGCTAAATTAAAAGTAGCAAACAATCGTATGAAATAGATTTAATATTGCTCTTACTGAAAATACTTAAATAGCTCTCGTAACATTGATGTTAACGTTGCCCATTGACAAGATTTGTCCTTTCAAAATTGACTCAGTTATCGGTACTGATAGTCACCCAAGATCTTTCTTTTATATCACATTACGTTAATATATTTATATATTTACAGGAGTGCTTATTTGGCCGAGCTCCGTTTACAATACAATTGACTCTCAACAGATATTAAACAGATTGTTATTCAGCACGGATTGTTATGAAAATCGAACTAGCCTACAAATAGTATAAACGATGTCTAATATTTAACATTTTGTCACGTTTACACATGCGGCACATTTATATAATATTGATACAAAAGAAACACTGTGAAATATTTACCAAAAGATTCCCCGGACAGCAACATCGACCAGGGTCTACAAATGGACCAATGCACGCGTTTCATAACAGAATCCATGCGCTAGATAGTGAAATAGTCCACAAAGTACATTGTAGCATTGGTTAAAAGAATTTATAAACATGCAGAAATATTGAAATAAGCTCAAAGCAAGTAAAAGCAATGGAAATGTTTTTAACGTAAGTCTTTTAGGACATAAAGAGATACGAAAATTGGCGCATGGCATTGCAACTTTAACATTTGTTCAACTGTCCACATATATAAATTGTACGCGTTTTTCGTTTAAATATTGTTCTTCGTTGACAGACAAAACGGTCGCAGTCGCATAGCAAATATCCCCCTGCCTTTATACGGTTTGGCTCTTTTCAAGGGTACTTTGGGCGCCTGGGCCACGTGATGTTCGATCACGTCCGAAGCGGGGCCTTCCTGCTCCAAGTACAGAGTGACCTCCAAAAACAGCTCCTTCAAAACGGCCTGTTGCTCTGCTGCCAGAGATAGTTCTGATGTACAAATTTTCTCACCAGCAGATAAAACGATTATTTTATCGAAGTCCTCGCATAAATTACTAGCGTGCAAAGACCAAGGGCCGCTGGGTTGACGCCCATTTTCACAAGAGAGTGATGTTTGTGATTTTTGTGGTGACTCCGTCGATGAAACTGTAATATTGTTAGAGAACTCGAGCACTGGGAAAGCGGAGAACGCCAGGTTCTTCAGTGGTTCGATCAGAACAGCCGGGGCATCTTTCCAATGGTCATCACTGTCGGAGACGCCGGGAGCTAATTTCGGTTCTTTCATCGCTGCTTTCAGAGGATCGGCAGTCTTGGAAACACGGGCTGTCCATATTTCAGAGTCACCCTCGTCTTCGCCGCCGCCAATCGAGAAGAACAAATTAGTGAGAATTTGATGAAGACGCTTATACAAAGCCCGACAGTGAGCTTTTATCATGTGTTTTTCGGCAATGTGGCAAACTGCCAACGCGTCTTCTTCGTGGTTTTGACCCAGTTCGCAAAGGATGCTTAGGACATACTGGGCCTGGTCAATAAAACAACTAGCGTTGTTGAAAAGTTCAGTCTTTGAACAGAGCTTCAAACCGGCCATAGCTGTTTTTGACTTACCGCAAGACCATGCCGTTCTGGCCAGCTTCTCAAGCGTATGTGTCCCTGCCCATACCCGAGATATCTTCTGTAGAAGGTCATTCATTCGGCACGATTTTTGATACTTCTCTTTCTGAACAGAACGGTGAAAACGGGAAGGCCCAATTGGCACTGTGTCTTCCTCCATCAGCCTTACCAGGTCTGCCATGCGGTTTTTTGCCATCTTGAAGAGCTGGATGTGTTCAGCAACTGGTTTGACTTTTGACTAAATTTTCATTTTATGCACAGAAAATTTGTTTGAATGACAGAAATCTAGGCAAGCAGTGCTTTAAATTAAGTAGCCAGCTGATGATTAAAGACGCCGGTGCTAGCAAGTGTCCCTTTTTAACGGCCATGTTAAGGTGTGACACATTGTAATTAGTATTGAGGTCTAAAACATTCACACCTCTCCCACGAGGTAAGAATAGTCAAGGGAAGAGAGTAAGCAAACTTCGACGTCATGCACCCCACTTTGACGGTCATTAGTCTGACGATCATTAATCTACTTTCGTGCATCTTTCAGTGCGCGACAGTTTTTTAAGCACTTGTACGTAAGGAACATGCTTTTTGTAATTTTGACAGAAAACAATTTTTGACAATAATTTCAAAATTATTCTTTAACTTTGCTTTTATTTTTATTTATTTATTTATTTACTTATTGCACTGACGGCGTTTTTTGAAAGCGTTTCGTGTAGGGAATTGAGCCAACTTGTTGAATATTTGTCTTTTCATGAAACAACAAGATTTGTAACTCTTAACTTTTAAATTCAGCACACAGTCGACAGATTTGATTCATTTAAATTATCACCTCTTTAATGAAATCATATTCATGAACATCATCGGGGTAATTTTTAACTTACTTGAAAATTTACAAAATTACAAAAATCACACATTAGTTTAGTTTTAGACAAACGTCTGCACGACCGTACAAATGTTGCCGAAAACATCCCACCATGTTGGTAAGTTAAAGGTAGGATTTGTTTTAAGACTGACGTGTGCACAATCTCAAAACAAGAAAAAAATTACTCTAATGTCATTTTCAAAGAATTGTGACATGTATCTGTTTTGGCGACCATTTCCGTGCATATACTTGGGTCGAGAGGGGAAAATTTACTCACTTTTCTGGACACTCTTCATAAATATACTTTTTTATTGATTCTCTTAAAAAGGAAAACATCAATGATTATTGTGTATTTATTAAAATGTCCGAAAGTCATAGTTTCTTAGTGTATACATGTACCGCACATTCATTTATTTGTCTGTCCTCGATCCAGACCTCAAAAAACTGCAAAGCACGTCAAATATATGTATAAGCACCTGAAATCGGGAATAGTATGCCTATCTCAATAAATAATGATGCGAAGAAAACCAAGTCACACGATTAGAAATGATACTACACATCGACTTCAAGTACAAAGACTGGTCAAGGAATCATTGGTGAGCAGGAGAAATTGCTTTTTCTCGAGGAAGACCAGATTTGGCGTGAAAACCCTTCACAGGATACTTTTAATGGCGTTAAACCAATGAAGTCACAATATCAAATAGAAGGTTCCCATAAAAAGTTTTAAACATTTAACCAATACTGTATGAAGGTCTCGTTCAGTTACTCGAAAAGTAATTTTATTAGCTGAGTTATGCGCTAAGAATAAAATTGATTTTTCTTCCATCTGCAGTCAGAATTAAATGTTGTTGTTTACGTCCTATATTTTAAATATTTATAGCATATTCTGTGGAATAAGGCTCTCCATTCATTGCTGATTCAGAATCCTTTTGCCTATGGATTTCATGCCAAGTGCAACATACGCTCTATTTTTTTATTTATTTATTTATTTATTTTTTGGCAACATATTACTTATTTTATTATTTACACAAGAATTAAAAGAATAACTATGAAATGAAGTATGTAAATAAAATTCATGCAATAAGTATTACTCCCGATAGTCGCATTCACAGCAAGAGCTGATGCGCCGACTAACAGGAAAAAACCTATTTGGTAAAAAGAATTTATAAACATACAGAAAATATTGGATTAAGTTAAAAAGCCAGTTAAAACGTACCCATTGCATTAAGTCTTTTTCAGACATAGAAAGATACCAAAATTGTTGGACGGCATTTAAACTTTAACGCTTGTTCGACTGTCCACATATACAAATTGTACGCGTTTTACGTTTAAATATCGTTTTTTTTTCCGACAGACTAAACGGTCGCAGTCACATAGTAACTATTCCCTGCCTTAATACGGTTTGGCTCTTTTCAACTAGTATCTAATGCAATTTTTCGAAGGCATGATATAAAATGAAAAGTAAAAAAATAAAAATAAAAAAAAAAATCTTTTGCATATCAAGCTAGATTAAAAGTGGCAAACAAACGTATGAAATAGATTTGATATTGCTCTTACTTTAAATACTTAAATAAATAGCTGTCGTAACAGTGATGTTAACGTTGCCCATTGACACGTTTTGTCCTTTCAAAATGCACTGATACTCACCCGAGATCTTTCTTTTATATCATATTACGTTAATATATTTATATATTTACAGGAGTGCTTATTTGGCCGAGCTCCGTTTACAATACAATTGACTCTCAACAGATATTAAACAGATTGTTATTTAGCACGGATTGTTATGAAAATCGAACTAGCCTACAAATAGTATAAACGCTGTCTTATATTTAACATTTTGTCACGTTTACACATGAGGCACATTTATATAATATTGATACAAAAGAAACACTGTGAAATATTTACCAAAAGATTCCTCGGACAGCAACATCGACCAGGGTCTACAAATGGACCAATGCACGCGTTTCATAACAGAATCCATGCGCTAGATAGTGAAATAGTCCACAAACAGGCCTTCCCAACTACCAGACTCGGCACCTAAGGATCCTGAATTAATCGGTATATCGGACCACACTACCCGTTTTCAAGGTGTGTGTCAGATCGCATTTCGGAGTATCAGCCAGAACACCGACAGGATGAGCCCTGGCATGCTCGGCTGTCACTTTGATTGGATAGTAAACGATTGTCGTAAAATCGCTATATGATTTTAAAACCGGGTGCATAAATTTGAAAGCCACCTAGATGAACCTAAGACTGCCACATTAATCTAATAAAATGCAAAAAAAGCCCTATCAAAGTGGTTAAAACATTCAAACCGAATGTCGTAAAGTCCCCATATACCCCCATAGAGACAATAAAATGGAGTACTCTAAAGTAAGAGCACAGTTTCAGGTTGTTCATCCAAGCGTGGATGAGCCCGCAGTCGTGCTACAAAATTTATTCTGGGGTATGATACTCCGAAATGCGATCTGACACACACCTTGAAAACGGGTAGCGTGGTCCGATATAGCGGTTAATTCAGGATCCTTAGGTGCCGAGTAGTTGGGTAGGCCTGACAAAGTACATTGTAACATCGGTTAAAAGAATTTATAAACATGCAGAAATATTGGAATAAGCTCAAAGCAAGTAAAAGCGATGAAAATGTTTTTTACGTAAGTCTTTTAGGACATAAAGAGATACGAAAATTGGCGCATGGCATTGCAACTTTAACATTTGTTCAACTGTCCACATATATAAATTGTACGCGTTTTTCGTTTAAATATTGTTCTTCGTTGACAGACAAAACGGTCGCAGTCGCATAGCAAATACCCCCCTGCCTTTATACGGTTTGGCTCTTTTCAAGGGTACCTTTGGGGCCTGGGCCACGTGATGTTCCATCACGTCCGAAGCGGGGCCTTCCTGCTCCAAGTACAGAGTGACCTCCAAAAATAGCTCCTTCAAAACGGCCTGTTGCTCTGCTGCCAGATATAGTTCTGATGTACAAATTTTCTCACCAGCAGATAAAACGATTATTTTATCGAAGTACTCGCATAAATTACTAGCGTGCAAAGACCAAGGGCCGCTGGGTTGACGCCCATTTTCACAAGAGAGTGATTTTTGTGATTTTTGTGGTGACTCCGTCGATGAAACTGTAATATTGTTAGAGAACTCGAGCACGGGGAAAGCGGAGAACGCCAAGTTCTTCAGCGGTTCGATCAGAACAGCCGGGGCGTCTTTCCAATGGTCCTCACTGCCGGAGACGCCAGGAGCTAATTTCGGTTCCTGCAACGCTGCTTTCGGGGGATCGGCAGTCTCGAAATCACGGGCTGTCGATATTTCAGAGTCACCCTCGTCTTCGCCGCCGCCAATCGAGGAGAACAGATTAGTGAGAATTTGATGAAGACGCTGATACAAAGCCCGACAGTGAGCTTTAACCATGTGTTTTTCGGCAATGTGGCAAACTGCCAACTCGTCTTCTTCGTGGTTTTGACCCAGTTCGCAAAGGATGCTAAGGACATACTGGGCCTGGTCAATAAAACAACTAGCGTTGTTGAAAAGTTCAGTCTTTGAACAGAGCTTCAAACCGGTCACAGCTGTTTCCGCATGACCATGCTGTTCTGGCCAGCATCTCAAGCGTATGTGTCCCTGTCCATACCCGGGAGATCTTCTGTAGAAGGTTATTCATTCGACATGATTTTTGATACTTCTCTTTCTGAACCGAACTTTGAAAACGAGAGGGCCCAATTGGCACTGTGTCTTCCTCCATCAGCCTTACCAAGTCTGCCATGCGGTCTTTTGCCATCTTGAAGACCTGGATGTGTTCAGCAACTGGTTTGATTTTTGACTTAATTTTCATTTTTATGCATAGAAGGTGCTAAATACTTGTTTGAATGTCAGCAATCTAGGCAAGTGGTGCTTTACATTACGTAGGCAGCTGATAATTAAATACGCTGGTGCGAGCAAGTGTCCCTTTTTTACGGTCATTATAATACCCCCGTCAAACTAAGGGCAGAATGAGCAAGAATGTCCTCGGAAAGACAATTCTTTGTGCATTCCTGGATATTCAAAGAGCATTCGAAAAATTCCGAGTGCATTTCAAATAGTTTTACTCATTCTTGTGGTCGGCCCGAATGTTAAAAACTTTCGAAGTAGAAAATTATTGAATGGCATTTGAATAGTATTCTAACTACACTATGGCTGCATTTTAAAAATTCTCACGGAATTCTGGCAACATTCGAAACAGAATGTTTCGAATTTGCCTCGGATGAGATGAAATATTAATTTTGCCAGCAATCGAACTACACTAGTACGCCATTCAGAGTATATTCTAAATATTCTTACTGCCTTCTGCCAGCATTATAGATATTCCTAGTTTTCCAACTACATTCGAACTGCATTTGAGAGCTAATTCAGCCGAAAGTGCATTTATCATTCCAGGCGAATTCAAGCGCATTCTGAGTATCCAACGGTACTGTTACAAGAATTAAGGTCAAATTGAACTTTTATCCGAATGTGGTGCGAATTTTTAAAATTCTTCATTCAGCCTCATTCTTCTTGATTCCTGCTGATTCCAATGAAGTGTGACGGGGATATAAGGACTTACACACTGTAATTAGTGCTGAGGTCTAAAACTTTCACACCCCATCCACGTAGGTTAGTATAGTCAAGGGAAGACAGTAAGGTTTGTAAAACTTTTTTTCTCTTAACTTCTCCATCATGCACACCCAATGTATGCTGTAAAAGTCTGACGGTCTTAAATCTCGTTTCCTGTAAATTTCAACGCTTGTTGTGCATATATTCGTTAGAACATTCAAAGATTCAATTCAGATAGACAATTACTTGCTCACACGTGTTATAATTCAATTGAAATGGCCAATTTCTCAATTCAGATACGTTATTATTTAACTCATAACCTACCATCCATATTGAAATTGAAATAAGATTGTATATTAGAGAGTGAAAATTGTTCTATCGACATTGTTTTGACATTGAATTAGTGTCAGTGCCACATTTTAGTCTGAAGTAAGATGTGATTAAAGATTTAAAACTTTCAATTTTTAAATTCAGCACACAGTCGACAGATTTGATTCATTTAAATACTCACCTCTTTAATGACATCCTATTCATGAACATCATCGGGGTAATATTTGATTTACTTAAAACTTCACAAATTAGAGTATTAGACAAACGTCTGCACGTCTGTACAAGTGTCGCTGAAAGACCTCCTACCATGTTGCTAAATTAAAGGTTGGATTCGTTTTAAGACTGACGTTTGCACAATCTCGAAACCAGATAACCAGATAAAAATTACCATTGTGTCATTATCAAAGAATTGTGATATATATCTGTTTTGACGACCATTTCTGTGTATATACTTGGGCCGAGAGGGGGAAATTTACTCACTTTTCTGGACACTCTTCATAAGTATACTCTCTTTTATGGATTCTCTTAAAAAGGAAAACACCAGTGATTGTTGTGTATTTAAAGTCATAGTGTATTTAAAGTCATAGTTTCTTAGTGTATACATATCCCGCACAGGTATTTATCTTCGATCCAGACCTCCAAAAACTGCAAAACACATCAAATATATGTATAAGCACCTGAAGTCAGGAATGGTATGCCTATCTCAATAAATATTAGTGCGATGAGAACTATGTCACATGATTAGAAATGATACTACACATCGAATTTAAGCAATCATTTGTGAGCAGGAGAAATTGCTTTTTCTCGAGAAAGACCGGATTTGGCGTGAAAACTCTTCATAGGACCCATCTTATGTCGTTAAACCAATGAAGGCACAATATCAAATAGAAGGGCCCCATACAAAGTGGCCAAGTATTTTCTCATCACAACAAAAAATTAGGGGTATGAAAAGTGGGACTGGGGGTCTCAGAGTTTGTCTTTGTCCCTTCCTTCTTTTTCTGGGAAGATTGCTGTGGATTGAGGGCAAACCATGCACCGTTGAGTCCGCACGTGATAAACAACTGTGCAATTATCATTTTGTAAGTAGAGGTGTTAAGAGAGCAGTTCCAGCTAATGATCTCGTATTCAATATCTATTACCAAGTGATATATCTTCAACGCTTTTAAACATTTTTAAAAGTTAAAACCAATACTGTATGAAGGTCTCGTTCTTTTACTCGAAAAGTAATTTCATCAGCTGAGTTATGCACTATGCATGAAATAGTGATTTCTCTTCCATCTCAAGTCAGAATTAAATGTTGTTGTTTACCTCCAACATTTCGAATATTTAAAGCATATTCTGTGGAATAAGGCTCTCCATTCATTGCTGATTCAGAATCCTTTTGCCTATGGATTTAATGCCAAGTGCAACATACGCTCAATTTTTATTGTTAAAAAGATATGTTGCTTTTTTTTTTTTTTTTTTTGCAACAAATTACTTATATTATTTACACAAGAATTTATACTTTAACTATAAAATGAAGCATGTAAATAAAGTTTATGAAGTGAATTCTGAATTCTTAATGAGTTAATTTTTCTTTCTGTTCTATGTCAAATTGTCGGTGCTAATGTCGTAAAACACGTCAAGTTAACATGAAAATTAAAAAAATTAAGAGTGTACAAATTTTGCCTTTACTTTTACTACGCCTCGTACGCGACAAACGAGGCTACCCGAGCTATAGTCCTGTATGTACAGTATAGTCTAACTGCAGCCTTGGACCCTTTTATACCTCATTGGTTTTCGTGCCCCAAATAATAATTTCCAGAGAGCTATAAAACGATACACGTTAAGCAACTCTTGGTATTTTCTTTGTGTTTTAAGTGTCTCTGTGCATGCACGTGAGCTAGGCATAATACGTCGAAACAATGTGATTAAAATGTATGTATCATACATGTACAATACAAAAACAAGACCGTCTTTAATTTCAATTCTATACTGAAATCAATCAACGGTGGACTGAATTTAGAAAAGGATTCTTTTAATTATTTTGATATTATCTAATGTTTACTTAATAGGGAAGTTTTATGAAAATGTACATTTGAATTGCAAGCGATGGGCAAATGAGACGTTTTAAATATACCACAACTGACTCGTGCATTATGAATGTTGCATTGTTTGTTACTACTTGTCTTCCTCAACAAGGGTCCACTGTTGCTCATCACACTGGCTTACACAGCAGAATGATTAATGCTATACGAAAAGTGGTTAATGGATTTTATTTTCACAAAATTGTCTACATACGGCAGTTAACGAGAGGGCAAGCAATGGGATCGACAGACATTGTAGTAGGTCCATAAAAATAGGATCATGGATCTAGCTAGAAACACCTTATTCCAGTATTGACGAAAACAGGATATTACACGGACTGTCGGTATAATTAACCCAATCCGGCCAATTTTCGCTACACGTATAACTATAACTATAACGCGATCGTGTTACATGTATGTGACGTTTTAGCATATTAACAACTGTGTGTTTTGAAGGAAAATTGCATTGCGTTATTTTGATGCTATACAGTAGATGTCCATTCTTAGAGCATGATTTAATGTTTTTAAAAAAGAAATGCTATAGCGTTTTACTCAAACCGCACATATCCAGTACCGATGGAGATTGGTTCTCTCTTGAGGAAGTACTACATGACTCCCCCTTCTACTCCCACACGTTTCTACCAAAAATCATAACGGCTTCTTGTACTTGAAATCACCATTTCTCCCCATCTCAGCAACAGGTGTGGGGAATGTGAGATTGCAAGCACAGCAGGGATTGCATACTGATAACTAAGAAGCTTTGTAGAACGTTTGACGACCACTTAAAGATGCAAATTTTGCCACATTAGAAAAATATTAAGTCAAAAGTGCACTTGCAGATTGGGGAAGATCATGCAAAGGGTCTGTTTTAGTTCAAGATACACCATAAAACCATATTGCTACATCTGCATGTACGTCAATTGGCAAGATTCTTGTGCTCGTTTTTTCGTTTTCTCATGTTTTATCTACCTAAAGCTGTACCAATGAAATTTTACGGAACAGAAACTTAATAGATGAGTATTAAATAACAAAGAGACAGTTAACATGCTTCTCTCTTAATGTATTTTATATTATGTCAGCTACTTAATAAA
>NW_019773912.1:0-34626 GCF_001039355.2 Lingula anatina | reverse complement strand
AAAAAAATACACAAGGGCTGATTTCTCCACTGGAGCTGATGAAATAACGAAATTGTAAAATCGATATCATTCCTAAATTTTAAGATTAACAATCACAGCAGTATGTACTACAAATCGTTGACATGTTTTATTTACGGATTAGATCTGATTTTATTAGTCAAGAGACCTAAATAAGCATATGTTTCAAAAATAAATAAACAAACAAACAAACAATCAAATATATAAGCATTAAAAGACAGGAAAATAATAAGTTAGTAATTAGATATATCTAGCCAATATCTAATCAACAACGAGTCAAACAATCTGCCCTCTGATAAGACAGGGACCGCTTAAATAGTTTACAAAAAATAAAGTCTCCGATTCAATAACTTTGTAACAGACTACTAGCAAACACTGTGGTCAAACAGTGCACACACACACACACACACACACACACACACACACACACACATCAGGGCGCAAGCATATCTAAAACAAACTATGTACAAACTTTGAATATCCAATTCAATGACTTTGTAACAGACAACGAGCAGACCCCGTGGTCAGACAGTACAAACGACCCAACTTACACAGGTATTTACATCAACTTATCCTTACACAGGTACACATATATGACCTACTTAATACCGCGCATTTGATTGTATGCACTGTTAAAATAACAACATCAGTGAGGTCATTTTGAGCCAAGTTACAACGTACGGTAGTCAACCTCGTCAACCAGGAAGTGATTTTTGATTGTTAATTGATATCAGTAAGGGCATTCGCTTAAAGCAGAATAAGACCCTTTGGTATAGTCTTCCAGTTCTTCGTGTAAGTATCGACATGAATTGTACTTGTATTAAATGCATCGTATAATTATTTTTAATTGCACTAAAATATGAACAGTACACTTGTAAATAGGCTTTGGAGTAACTGGTTATTAAAAATGACGCCCAATGTCCCCCCCCCCCCCCCCCCCCCATTTCTCCATATGATCATCAATCCTGGAAAGTTGCGTACATTGTATTACTTAATACTACTGATTTGGGGTATAGTGAACAGTTTTGATACCCATAACTAGCGACGTTAATTATGACATTGGCACCCAGCTCAATAGAGCGTGCTTTTTTCTTTATACATATCTGTATGGTATGTATGGAGGTCGGATGACACCGTCCTCTGTGTCTGTGTCATATAAAAGTATATTATATACGAATTTGTTCCCGTTTGAAAAAAAAAAAAACGGTTTTCGATTTCAGGACCTATTATAAAGAATACAACAAACGGCAATGGGATTTGTGATATTTCTATTCCTCTCCGCTGTATTCCATCTCTATGAAATAGCCTTTACATCCACAATAGTAAGTTCTTTTCCAAGTGGACAGACAACAGTAGAGTTCAACAACTTGGCGATTGACAGCGCGAATGGGACTGTATACGTTGGGGCTGTTAATGTTCTCTATCGACTGGATGATGACTTACAACTGTTACAGAACGCAACGACTGGACCAGTCACGGATAGTCCATACTGTAGTCCACCTCCTTCTTCCTGCTCGGGAACGCTCACAGAAAACTACAACAAAATTTTGGTAGTAGACCAGTCTAGGGGTAAAGTGATATCTTGTGGTAGCGTGTACCAAGGTACTTGTGAGTCTCGACCAGTCACTGATATATCGCAGGTTACTCCACATCGTGGCTCTGACCCTTTGGAAAACTACGTTGCCGCCAATTCTCCCGATGCATCCACTGTTGCTTTTATAGCACCGGGACCCAACTCACAGGACGTGTTATATGTGGCTTCAACGTATACGGGACAGGGGGAGAGTGGTAGGCTTCGGGAATCGGTGGCAGCTGTTAGTAGCAGATCTCTTCAAACGCTTGAATTGAGAAAATACAACGCCCTGTCCGGCTCAGGAACATACATAACCCTTTCTAACATTATTGTTCGAAGTACTTATCCAGTAAATTACGTTTCTGGGTTCTCATTGCACGGTTATAGCTATTTCATCACGAACCAAAAGACCACACTAAGCAGCTCAGAGTATGAATCCAGATTAGTTCGAATCTGCCAGAATGATATCAACTTCTATTCATACTTCGAAATGCCCTTGCACTGTGCAGGGTCCAATCCTAGCGTGTTATTCAATATCGCGAAATCAGTATCAGCAGCAAATCTTGGAAATAGTAATGTACTAGTGGGTACTTTTGTTAGAGGATCTGATTCAGCTTTGTGTATATTTTCAATGGAGAGTATAAACAAGGCTATAAAAGAGAAGTACGAACATTGTTACAGTGGGAATGGAATCACTGATGCTGTAAAGGTTACAGGGTGGTCAAGACAATGTTTATCTATACCAGTAAGTTTACTTTTAATAATTCCAGTTAATTTGTAAATTTTAACAAACAGATCAGTCCTGATAAAGTGTAACCTTTTTTAGCTGACCGTCGATAAAAAAGTCTTCATTTATCCCCATTCGTCATGTTTGAGTGTTTTATATCCTCAGTCATATAACTACGGGTCAAACTACTGCAACCATGACTATGGCGGTGTTAACACGCCCCTGGTGTCAATCACCCCGGCAACATCATCCCCTGGTCTGACAACCTCGTCGTCCACATGGACAGCAGTGGCCACGACAACCACCACAAGCTACACTGTGGCTTTTGTAGGAACTGCTGACGGACAACTGAAGAAGGTACCGCACAAACTAGTAGTTAACTCTTACTTATTACGCAAACAGTGCACAGCGGACTTTTTGTTTGTTTAATAATGTAAGTATGGTAAAATCTACCCTTACTGTGTTAATTTAAAAGTGAGTTTGATAATGAATAAGGGCTCTATATTTCAAAATGCCCATATGGTAAGGCATCAAAAAGCGTGTATTGAATGAGTAAAGACATTTTTAAAGCTTTGCATATTTTGTTCAAACGAAAGTTTAAAAAAAAACATCTGTTATATATATATATATATATATATATATATATATATATATATATATATATATATATATATATATATATGTCTAATCGTTTTGAATGTTTTCAGATATTAATCCAGTCTAATACATCTGCTGTGGAATATGCAACAGTACAAGTGTCAAGCGATCAGGTTAAACATATACTGTTAGATAGCACAGGAGAGCACATGTATGTTATGACCAAATACAAGGTGAGTTCTATCGACCTGGTACATTAACAACTCAGAGAAGTAGTTCTGTTGGGAAATCAACCCAAACTGACTATAAGTCTCTTAATTTCTGGATGTTAAGCCATGTCTTGAATTTGCAAACGACCATTTAAAACATGGATATTAATACATGTATATTAATAAATGTATACAGACTACATGTAACTAAGAATTAGTGCAGCGCTTAATTGTAATGCGACCAAAATGACATAAAAAACTGTATAGCAGATAATTTCCAGGTCAGTAAGTTGAAGGTAGAAGACTGTGGTAGTTACAGTAGTTGTGAGGACTGTCTGGCATCAAAAGACCCGTTCTGTGGCTGGTGTAGTCTGGAGAATAAGTAAGAATAAAATATGATACACATACATTTGAACGGTTACTGTTGCTCACTTGATGGTTCAATTAAGACCCTCTCCACTGTTCTAGAAATTCGTGAAACGGTTCAGAATGCTATGTGATCATATTTGACGTAAACTTCATTTGTTTTACAATTTTGGAGATAAAACGTCGTTCCTTCTCTTTTAAAGTCGTTCGGCATATAATCAAGAAAGGGAATACTAAATGCATTGCTTCTATGCTTCTTGGTGATTTTTTAAGTCTAAGAATATTTTACCTGGTGAAGATTGCAATGAAATATTAATCTTACACAGATCCTCTTTCTTGACTCCTTTACTGTTATCCAACAGAGTGCTTTGTTAATGTAGGCCGGATATGAACCCATCATTAATATAATAATTAAACCGCCTGATCCCCGTGTTTTGCTTTCTAGATGCAGCAGAAAAAGCCAGTGCTCAGATCCAGATGCCGCCGAAAGATGGCTTCCCTTTGATAACCCACAGTGTACCAAGATCAATACCATTTCACCATCAAACACACCTCTAGCCAGACCCACACAGGTACAAAGAATTGTTATATACGTGGATTTATTGCACAACCAACTTTCGTTTCATTTGATAATATATTACCAATAATCTTAGTGATATCTTTTGGTGGACTCCATGTAAAGTCTAGGAAAGAACAACTTGTAGAAATATTTCTTCACTGTATTACCATATTGTGCGTAGGTGAATGCTGTAGATCCTGAATCGCGATTTTTGCGTCCTTCATTAACCGAATTGCTTAGGCAAAAGGTGTTGTAACCGATCATTTGGCCTCTGAACAACGTCATACACATTAATGCATCGGTATGAGAATCACATTAAATTGTGAACGTGGCTGAATGCAGTCAGTAGTTTGATACATGTATCTGTAGGTTACAATATGAACTACCATCTAAAAAGAGAATCATTGTTGAGTCCATTCGTATTTTAGGTGAACATGTCAGTAAGTCTTCTACCCCCAGGCCAGACCTACCAGTGTGTATTTGATACCACAGCTGTCACTGCCACAGTCACTGGGGGGAACTTGGTGACATGTGACACACCCACAAATTTACCTACTATACCCGTTGGGGACGGTATGGAGTATTGTTATTTCTAAGCAGGTTGCATATATATATCAAATGAACAAAATATCCAACACAGTCTTATCCCTTAAATAATTCAACTTGTTCCAGTTACCACACATTTATGGTATAATGCAATTGCACATTTACTAATTTTTATTGCACCAAAAATCTACACTTTTAATACAGTTCTTGAACATTTAAGAATGTATTTTTGTTCATGTCTTCATTACAACTACATAAGTTCAGCATTATAAATTCATCATCCAACTTTAAGTTGAAGTAATAGTGCAATGCATTTTTCTTCTTTTTATTATTATTAAAAAAAAAAAAAAAACACTGTCAGATATTATTTTGATACATACGTTTGTCTGTACCACATTGATGGATCAAATTTGTTCTTTAGAAATATTTTCTAATAAGAGATTTTTGAATCACCCGCTAAGGAAAGTACTACTTTCATTTCAGACCACATCACAATACCTTTATCTATCAAATCAGTAACGACTGGAGTCAAGTTTTTAACGACCAACTTCACATATTTTGACTGCAGCGCTCACTCAGGGTAACTACTTCTCATTGCGATCTGTACATCTTATTAGATTCGCTCAAAAGAAATTGAAGTATCGTTAAGGTTTCGCATTAACATATTGTTAATATTTATATAAACAATAACTTTTCAATTGAATTGAAAAAAGTGCTCCATCCATACTAGCTGGGGAGCTTATAATGAAAAAAAATAAACAAACGAAATCAGCTGGTTTGGTCCATAATTTTTGATATTTTCACCCCTGATAAGGTCCCCGATAAGATAAGATAAGATTTTTCCTATATATATATATATATATATATATATATATATATATATATATATATATATATATATATATATATGTCTTTTTCGAGCTATTCTTTATATGTATTAATTGCTAGGTGTGTTTCCTGCACCAGTAGTAGTTGGGCCTGTAACTGGTGTATATATGCAAACAGGTGCACCCACGCCAGCAGTACTTGTAGTCCTAGTGGAGGGGTGATACCAGGACAGAATGTACGTTCAATTCTTTTTTTATTAGTCCGTGTCTACCCTTTTTCTTCCAAACCTAGATAAAGCCAGATAATCCTGGTCACTGATGCAAGTTTTCATGCTTGTGACATGTAAAACACTGCTACTGGAAGTAGAAACGAATATCATTTTACGTACAATTTTTAAAGTCGGTTTTCAAGAACAGAAACATATTTACGGATGAGAAATAGTGCTGTCTTTTTCCGTCATTTCAGAGCCGACTCAGTGTGGGAATAAAAGGTCCCACCCTGTGTCCCCAGCTTCTGCCACGTGCACATGACGTCCTGTTACCTGCTGGGGTACCTAAATTGATCTCACTGATTGGGAAGAACATACCTGTGCCACAGGTAAAATTCACTTAAATGTGGTTCTTAATTATGCTACCGTTACCTATATGTTCACGTAGGAATATATTCCACGTAAGTATGATTTTTTATTATTTGCGATAGAGAACCTTACAGTCATGGGAAGATAGATTGTGGTTTTGCATTATTACAAAAAAAAAAAAAAAGCAATGCTTCATTTCTAAATCAGTATCAATTAAAAGACTGACATAAACCAGAGATTCGCACTCCAAATAGATTTTTATGAAGTTTTACATTTTGTTGTGCTCTGCAATTATTTTGCTTGTTTTTGACCTTGCCCCAACGTCATTCCAGGCTGGCCAAGGTGGTTATCTATGTAAGATAGGTACTAACACAGTCCAAGCTATCAGACAGAATGATAGTGCCATAGATTGCCAGAACCACGCTGTGAGTAGATATCACACACAAACATATTACGATATAGTGAACATTCAGTTTGTTCCTTAAAGGCCAACTTATATCAGATTCTGCTTTACCGTATCATAAGACCATCAGATCTAAGAGAAGACCAAGTTATTACTGTGTAAACTAGTCATATATTCAAACATGTTAGTCTAAATTTTTGCCTGTTGCTGTTCTTCTCTAAACAGGCAGATTGTGATTAAGTAGGAAGTATCCTGAATTTTACTCTAAGTATATTATTATTAAGAAGTAATATTTATAGTTAGAAGATAATGTGTATAGGATGATATATTTTTCCAAGATAAAGACAGTTGGTCTGCAATTTTTATCTCCGTTGATTTTTTTTGTTGTTCATTATAGTCGTTATTATTAAATCAGACGTTTGGTTGTATTTAACGGGTGTTCCGTTCATTATACCAGTATATATACACAGCCAATACAGGGCAAGAGAAACACCAAATCCAAGTGATCTGGAACAATAACCATGTGATAGATCAACCCACAGGTTCTGAAGTCAGTGGTATGTATTGTACACCAAATCAGTTTTACTTCCTTTTTTATCTTAAACTAAATGTGTTTAATAGATGTAAATATTTGGAATGTGTAAACGCTTTAATATATTATTTTGCCTTCTCAGAAAGAATCATACCACCTGTCGCTCAGAAGACGAAGTATGTGATTTCACATGCGAAGATATTTTGAAAGTCTCTTATTTTGTTGTCAGTTTACTTGTATTACTGTCAATTCTTTTCATGGTTACAGCTATGTACAACACAATTTTAACATTGTTTGGCAGTATTTATGATATATATTTGGTATACCATTACTTCACGATAATGCCACTGTTATTTCAGCAATCATGTACAAAATGTTTTGCAAGTCAAATGTCTTGTTGGTAGTTTACTGGTATTACTGTTAATTCTTTAAATTGTTACAACTAAAGCGTATGTACATCACAAATGTAACATTGCTGGGCAGTGCATATTTAGTTATCATGGTATACCATTACACGATAATGTTACTGTTATTTCAGCAACCCTGTACAAGTGTGACATCCTTGGGACCACATGTGGCACATGTATTGGTGGTGTGGATACAAAATTTAGATGTGCTTTCTGTGGAGGGACGTGCAAGTATCACCCAACATGCCGTGTGCCAACTGACAGCACTTGCCCTAATGTTATTATTAACTGGGTTAGAACTGTAATATATTGTAAATGTAATGTCCTTGTCACCAGTAAGTCTGTTTTATGTGGAGATTTAAAAAGTTTTATATAATGATTATCTTAATTTTCAAGTGTCACATGAATATGCTTATCAGTATGGTAAGCCACAGCAAACAGTTTTCCTGAGAAAAATTTTTGTCTTTAACAGACAATTATTATATATGAGAGAAAATTGGAGCACAGTGGAAAAGTTAATCAGCACATATATCTATGAGTATGACAACCTTAAAAAGTATAAACAATGTATTTCAGGTTACTCCCTTG
Organism: Lingula anatina; assembly: GCF_001039355.2. The sequence goes on along the minus strand of NW_019773912.1, from coordinate 26,696 downwards.
AGTGCCCCAGTTAATCAGCACATATATCTATGAGTATGACAACCTTAAAAAGTATAAACAATGTATTTCAGGTTACTCCCTTGAGTGCCCCAGTTGAAGGTCACACCAAGGTCACCATCAGTGGCACCAATTTAGGCACCTCTGATGCCAGTATACCCACTGTTAGACTGGCCGGGGTGGTCTGTAGACCTGTTGTAGAAGATTATGTGGTGTCAAAAAGGTAAGGAATTGTCGTAACTTTTGGCACTGGCAGTTGTAAATGAACCTGTTCATTTCCCTGTACCAATGGTATTGTTGTCCAAAACTTACTCCTGTTAAAGAAAATTAGAAATATGTAACAAGTGCACGACAATTTATTATTGCTTTCTTGGATGATTTAGTGGCATAGAGCTTAAATGGCTATTGTAATTGGCAGAATTGTAAGATTTTACTTATAGGAAGTTTTTTTTTGCTTTCTATTGGAAATCCATTTTAATGGCTTTTCCCACCTTATGTGTCCACCAGACTCCAGTAACTGTTATGACCACAGAACCATTTTTTGCACTGTTTTGTTTCCCAAAATCATGTCTGCATATTTTTAGGATTGTGTGTACGGCAGCGGAAGCTCCAGGCAGGTTGGCCAGGAATGGTTCCGTAGAGGTCCAGGTCCAGGGTTTGGGCAAAGTATACCGCCATTCCCAGATGTTCAGATATGTGGTGAGTATTTTTTTCTAAAGACAACTATCACCACATCACTGATGTTGATGGAATTATGGAATAACAGCTAAAGGATACAACCTCTCCAAACAGTTCAGATATGTGGTGCGTAAGTGTTTTGAAATACAGCTATATACACATCACTGGTCAAGTGTAATGACAAATGCTGGGACAGAATATTATATTTGTGTCATTACACTAAATTTGATGATATTTTTCTAATTAAAAATTGATTATGGCGTGATAAAAAATGTATGTACTATAGTTTTAAGCGTGTATTTACAGGGATAAAGACTGCTAGTTGAGTTATAAAATTCCAAAATTAATTAACACAATATAAACAATAATATATATAATAAATAATAAATTCCCCATAGTAGTTTAACACAGGGAAATCCTATTTCTGTCACTTTTCCTGCCATAAAAAGTTATCTCATTAATTGTCCCTTTCAGGACCCCAGGCTGGAGACAGTGTTCCCAGTGAAAGGCCCCATAGCTGGTGGCACCAGGCTGACTGTGAGGGGGAAAGATCTTAATGTTGGCAACCTGGACAATATCAGCCTTACCCTTGGAGAGGAAATGTTGCCTTGTATTGTAGATAGGTAAGGATACTTCGTAGACTGTTTGCATCAATCTTTAATTTTTTTGTACTAAATATGTTTTTAAAAGTTGATGGACTAAATAAAAATATTAAAAATCGTGACTTTCAACAAAGGATGTTTGAAATACACTCCCTAATAAACAGTAGCTGCTTTTTTTTTGGAAAAATAAAATACTGCTTTTGGTTAGACAGGGTAACATGGATATTTTTTCCAACAATTACTGTAAAGAAATATAATAAATGAACTACAAGAGCGTGATACTGGCCCAAATGTTCAAACCAAATATTCCACAGTCAATACAAGTTGAATATATGTGTGTGTAAGTGTGTGTGTGTGTGTGTGTGTGTGTGTGTGTGTGTGTGTGCATGTGTAAATGATATACAAAATGGAAAAAATGCAACACATAAAACCATGGCAATTCAGTCTCTTTTGATGGATATAAATTTTGCGTAATTTCCAGAAGTACAATTGGCAGCCATTCCACCATTTGTGCCACTCCAGGGGTTAGTAGGCCAAAGGTCGTGACCTCTGTCAGGATGTTCTTTGACGGTAGTGTAAGGATGCTGGACCAAAACCCATTTACGTACACTGAGGACCCTGTGGTGGAAAAAATAATGCCACTGACCAGCTTTGTCAGGTAACGTACATGAAGGCCGGGTGTGATAAGAAGTGTACTGAATGCAACGACCAGCGTAATTTTCATTATTTTGCAATAATAGTCCTTCGAGCAAGACAATTGTCAATTTAAAATACGGAATATGTGGACATTAATAAAAGGGCGCTTTTAGTAACACAATATTTTTAATAATATTCAGCGGAGGTCGGATTTTGACAGTCATTGGGAAGAATTTTGACTCAATTCAACAGCCAAAGATATTTGTATGGAACGGGAAGGAAAAGTCGCACACAACGGTAAGGGGAAGGCAATTATCTCCTACTTAAGCAAATATTTTTTGCTCTCTCGTTTGCTCTCTATGGGTTCTTGAGTACTAGTGGTAACGTGTGATGAGTGTGCATGTCAGTGATTGGTGTGTATAAATGCGCTTAAAAAATAGACTGGTCCTTGAATTATCAGAGTGAAGAAGCTTTTCCCTTACTTTATACCGACATGATGAAAATTATTCCACTTTAGTTTATCCTTCCTTGATTTGCATGTAATGCGACCTTTTCACTTTTTAATCATGGCATCTAATCATTGATTTCGCCTTTCTGTCAGTATTGTCTCCATATACCAGAAATGTCCAGTACCACATTAACATGCCCATCGCCAAGAGCGCCTAACGGGATTCATCCAACGATACCAGACACTTCAGGTTCCTTGCGCTTTAAGAGGCAGATGGACACCAATACTATCGCGAATATTGGCTTTGTAATGGACGGAGTGGTCGCAGTGCAGAATTTAACCAACATCACTTCTTCTATTCAATATGTTGTGGACCCGTTGTTCCAGAATTTGACCAGTGACGGTTCTAGTGTGAAATATCAAAGTAACACGAGCTTCGTAATACGTGTGAGTCAATCTTTGTTCAAGTTAATTTTGTGAGAGTGAAAAAATTCGTACCCAGAAAAAATTTAATAAAATGAAATAAAATAATTACAAAAATTACACACATAAGTACATGGAACATACCAAACTAACATTTTTAAACATACAGGAGTTTCATTACAATCAGTGCCTAATTCCTGAACATATTTAACCACAATTAAGGCCAAGTTATGACCAGCCCAAAGAGCACTACCCGGTTAAAACCCTGCACATTGCGCAAGGTAGCAGTCTTACAGTCTTGGTAGTTAGTTTATTGGTAGCCACACATCAGCTTCCAAACGTTTCCATCTACATATTTCATATCAGATCTATGTTGAAAAATAATAGATATTAAGTAGGCATACCTCTGACAATGACATATTCCATATTCATAATCGTACGAATCTGTACAATCAGTGCAAAATTCCTGAACCCATCTGATCACAGTTAGAACTCTTTTTATGATGTGATTATGACATACTTACATATAACTCACTTTCGTTCAACAGGGGTATTATCTCAACCTTGCCGCAAGTGAAGCAGATGTGACTGTTCTGATTGGTGGGCATAACTGTGACGTCACGGGTTTGGCTCCAAGTATTCTTGTCTGCAAGCCGCCACATTTTGACTACGGAAATAAACTGGTAGCTGTAAGTAATTGTATATCTTGATTTGTTTGTTTGGAATGTATTTTTATAAATGATACAGGGTGTCTGTCGCCTACTCGTCAAGGTAAACAATACTGGTCTGTCAAAAGTGCGTTTCTTAATTGAATGAAGACTTGGAGAACACAACTCTTTAAAAACATATATACTTGTATTAAGGTTCCCTGTTAGGTAACGTATTCATCATTTACTTTTGCGTAAGTCTTGCTGGTGCATTGCTGGTAGTTAAGTCACTGTCCCTATTGTTGTTCTATTCCTTATTTCAAATAATACAATAGAGTGTATTTATTCTCTTCAGATACGTATGGGTAATTTAAACTACCAAGTGGGATATCTAAACTATGGGGATCCTCCTATGGATCATTCTGCAGTCAACTATGGTTGGGTAGCCGGGCTAATTGTCCCTATTGTTGCTTTAACTGTCACTGGAATCGTTACCGGAGTAGTAGTCTACAAAAGACGTGCAAAACGTGCTACTACCAATCACAAAGGCGCCAGTGACATGGAGTACCTCGGTTTAAGTAGTCAGTTCACACCACCGCGTGTTATCAACACTATAGAGGACGCCTTGATGCTGGTGAAGGATGGTGACTTAAAGGTTGTTCTAAAGCCTGTACTGGTGAGCAGAGACCGGATTAAAATTGGGAAGTTAATAGGCACAGGTGCGTAAATGACCATCGGGTTACAAAAATGTTATTGTGTATTGAAAACTCACTCTGGGATCTTAACTTATTTCCCCATTAATACGACATGACTTGTGCTTCAGCATATGCCCGGGATCAAAGCTATAGTCACGCCCACAGTGCTTTTATGGCGGTTCGATTAGTATATTTTATAAAACAATGATAGAATAAACATACTGGAGAGGGAGTAACAAATGTCTATATAGTAATAACGTTTATTAGTTTTTTTCAGGGCACTTCGGTTGTGTATTTGAAGGGATTTACGAAGACAGCGAACATTACAACCCTTCAAAAGTAGCTGTGAAAACGTTTCAAGGTACATGCTAAAAAGTCCTTGATCATTATCTTGCACTTAATACTTGAATAGGATTAATGAATATATATGTCTGTTAATAATGCTTTGTCAATTATATGTTGTCTATTTTTATAAGAAAACATGTCTATGCCAAAACTTATATTCACAATGTTATTGATAATTGTCCTTAAATACATACTGAAAGAAGTATTGACACTACCCACCCCCATACACAAATTTCGCAAACAAGCTATCTCTACACAAGCGCATTTAATATATGAAGGACACATTCCCTGCAGGAAAGGGTGCAGACATTCAGCATCTAGATGAATTCCTCAGAGAAGGAGCTCTGATGACGTCATTCCGCCATGATCACGTGTTGACAATACTCGGGATATGCTTCGAAGTTGACGGCAACCCCATGATTATATTACCGTACATGGCCAATGGAGATCTCAAAACTTACATCGAGAATCCTAAGAATGTGCGTAAGAAATGCTGTAGTGAGTTTGGAGAAAGGACACAATTGTTCAAGATCAGACTGGTCATGCTATTAAACTCATAATAGCTTACTGGAAAACATGAAAAAAGTTAAGTTAAGCGTCTTTAATTGCATTGCTGAGAAATAGATTCAGACCTAGCTACTGAAAGCTTTTGTATGATCCTGACGTCATTGCAATTTGAATCCGGGTATGACGTATTGTTCTAAAATATTATTGGGAACGAATATTTTATGTTATTTTAGGCACCTACTGGACTACAGCTGCTACAGTTCGGTTTGGACGTAGCCCGGGGCATGGAATACCTTGCTGAGAACAAATTTGTCCATCGGGATTTAGCTGCTAGAAACTGCATGTGAGTAATGTTATCTGTCCCAAAAGAACAGATAATCTTAATAAAGGGTAGATTACACAATACCTTTTTTTGCTTTGAGGGGGGATTCTAGAGGAATAGGCGTTCCTCTTGAGGAACAGGTGTTTCCATAGGCAAAACGGGAGAAGATCGCCATTCCGTTGAGATTTTCAAACTTTGAGTGTTTTAAAGTCAGTAACTAATACTGTAAACTCAGGCACACTTGAAATACACAGTATTAGGTAATATTTGTGAGTATTATATGCCAAGCAAATGATCAACCAAATCTAGAAGAGTAAATACATTGTCAGTTAGCAAGAGAAAGTTGACAATTGTATGGCAATCATTGGTGATAAAAACTCACCCAGCTTTGCTATGCTTTCAGGCTAGATGACCAGCTGCGCGCCAAAGTGGCCGATTTTGGACTGACTCGTGACGTGTACACCAAGGAATATTACAGCTCCAGAGACAAGCAGGCCAAGTTGCCGGTGAAATGGATGGCGCCAGAGTCCATGGAAAGGAACGTTTACACTTTTAGATCCGATGTGGTATGGCCATGCGGTTACATTAAGTTTTAGTTCGGAATTTACAGCTTTTCCCTTCATTATACGGTAGTGCAGATTGAATTTTAAAATCAATAAGCTCCATGAACGAAAAAATCAAATTTCTTCAAATTTTAAATGATTGACTGATATATGAATTAGAAAATAAAACAAATTAAAATAAAACACGTATTTTAAGATGTCAAATAATTATCAAGGAATGTGTCCTCTAGCTTTCTCGTGTTTTAGATGTACAATGTTTTATGTTATTTCTTTTATATTTGTTTCTCTGGGAAGCAAACCTTTTAAATAGCAAACCCCTGAGGGTAAGGCATCAGAATATGGTACCCATAATCGCCCTGCAAAAGCCGTTCCCACTTTTGGGATTATTTTAAATTTCCAGTTGTCCATATAAATTATAATAATATTTGATTTGTATGCTATTTTAGGAGAGATAAACTATAAATGTCAAACCATCCTTGTTTTCAATATTTTTTTTACCATTATATACATATTTCTGTTGTCTACAGTGGTCCTATGGCATACTACTTTGGAAACTGTTCACTCTCTGTTAGGTTTTTATTATCATTATATACGTATTCTATTGTCTACAGTGGTCCTATGGCGTCCTACATTGGGAACTGTTCACTCACAGTAAGGTTATAAATATAATTATATAAATATTTCTATTGTCTACAGTGGTCCTTTGGCGTACTACTTTGGGAACTGTTCACTCGCGGTAAGGTACCGTATCCTGGTGTAGACGGATGGGATGTTCTACAGTTCCTTAAACTTGGGAGAAGACTGGACCAACCCGACTACTGTCCTCAGAAAGTGTAAGTCCTGACTAACAGCAAGCCTACGGGTATTTACGTATACAATTAGTATGTACACACGTAGCTATTTCTGGTCTGACGCAAGTCCAAGATATTGGTATGGCCGTTATTTCCAATACTGTGACAGTATTTTTAATGTTATCATAAGGGTTTGGATTTCTCAATCCTCTTATATGATGCAAAATTTGCATGCCTCATGCTGAATCAGTGTCTGCCTGTATCGGTGCGTAACAGTGCTAGTGGCACATGCACCTGACTGTGCATTCAGACACGCACATTGTACATACTACAGGTAGTATACTGCCTTGGCGGATCTCGAAAATGGGGGTCACCTGACTATTAACCAAAACTACATATGTAGACCCTGTCGAAAAGGGAGTGGAAAAAAAAAAAAACAAAGTCTACAGAGGCACGTGCGTTTCATTTTTTTTTGTGTGTGGAGAGGGGATTAGGGGTAGGGTGTCAATTTCTGATGGCGGTCCAAATTATTGGGATCCCGTTCTTGTTGTCTTGATTGTATCAATTTTGAGTATACCATGTCGTCTCTACTATTCCAGGTATCAGCTCATGCTGAAGTGCTGGTCATGGGAGCCAGAGGAGCGGCCAGACTTCACCTCTATTGTGACTCAAATAGAGGAGACAGTGAGAGTCAACACGGAAGTTGGTGGAGAACCTGGTCACAATGAACATAAGGGTGTAGATATTGATGACCATATGTACACTGAAGTGCTCCCTTAACAATGTAACACCTGTTTATAATTTTGTCAACTCGTTTTTTGACAATGTTTTTCATTTGCTATTAGGATGACGACATTGTTTCCTGCTCATATGGACTTGGCACCTGTATATTTCATCTCAGCTGTATGTTTATTAATGATCTTTAAAATCGATTACATGACCGCATTATATTTTGTTTTGCAATTAAGAAAAATACGAGACTGCTGCTTCCACGCTTGTTGAACTTCGGTGTCCTTTATAGGCTCTTGTTTATCAAATGATGCGCATGGCACGTAAGAGCGCATTTAGAACTGATGACCCGCGGACAAACTCCCAACCTCCACAGGCACCGTCGTTGTAGGGACGTTGCCATTAAACCTTGGAGCCCAGATTTAATCCGTTTAATGGCGCGTGTGGAGGTGGGGAGGCAATCGAGCAAATAGCGGTAATAGTGAAGAAGAGCACGGGAAAGACAAAGTGAATCTTTTAATGGCGTTTTACTATTTAATAGGATTCAGTAGAATTTCAAGCATTTTTAGTATCAAATATTATCTCAAAATGATATAATCTTCTTGAAAATCAGACACCTTGCAAATTGAACTATATACACCTGTACCTGGACTGAGCAAATATGTTCATGAACTTGGTAGTTGGATCATAAATGAAAATTATTAAACACAAGCCGAAAACTTTCATACCGTTAGCTTACAGCCCATTGGGTTGGGTCAGGAGCATCGTCAGAGTTAACCGCACTCCCCTTAACGCATTGTTAATGCAGCTAAATGTAAGATTGGGTGAATAAATCGCTTTGTTTGTGCGTCCATCTTCTTTTGCATGCTTATCTGTTAGATTACCGGGAAGAATGTAAGATAATAGTATGCATCATTATCTGATACTAGTTCTTTTTTATATATGATCTCCTAAACATAACGACTGTCACTCGAACTGAGCATTATAAGGTCCTTCAAATTTCGTAAAAAAAAAAAAGGGAAATCATCATCATCATTATTTTTACTTTCGCAAAAAAATCAACAGAATTTCGGATCTTGATCATTACGTATGCAAAATACCAAAAATCAAACAAAACTGGTGCCATGAAATTCTATTTATTTGCACCATTTTTTTTCGTCAAATAATGTGACTTTCTTTAATCGGTTTCTGTTTTACATGGACATATCTTTTGCGGGACCCATGACTCTTACAGTAATAAACATCATGTTTCCAATTTCATCTGTTTGTCGGTTTTATTTTCATTTGTAAAATATTTGAATGGGTGATAAAATTTAAGCGCAGTAAAGTAGCATGATTTGTATTTTTTTTGCTGTATTCCAAACGATTGAAGCTGTAGTTTAAAAGATTTGGAACTCATGACCTGGCAGTTAGAAGATTGGTGGCTTTGAATCTTGCCAAGGGGGGTGTTAAACTGACTCAAAGTGTATCTCGCTTGTGACACATCAACACACCCAGGTACAAACGCGTAGAGAGAGAGAGAGAGAGAGAGAGAAAGTCATGATAACCGTATCAGGCCCGTAGCCAGGGGGGGGGGGGGGGGTTCGGGGGGTTCGAAAGAACCGCCCCTTTTGCTGGTAAAAGATCCACTCTGGGTAAAATTTGATCTAGGTACATGAAGTTTTTATCGAAAAAGGTCCACTTTTTTAGAAGAAGAACCAACCTTTTGAAATTTCTGGCTACGGGCCTGCGTATTATCTTTATAGTTTTTTTTCTTATCTTCGCATTTTAATAGGCAAAATAAGTTTATATACCAATAACCAGCACCAATTTCTCCACACCTACTCACACAATGCTGATCACAACACACAGCGCAACTAACACAATCAAGAGAGAAACAAAGGACAGCACATTCTCTCGTGTCACTTATCCTTGTTTTTATTTTGGTGTATCTGGAATGAGCGGAAAGAAATTATAACATCTGTGATAAATAAAAGGAAACTCGGAGAGATAGTTTTGGGGGAAGGAGAAAAAAAAGGGTTTATGTGACATTAAAGGGGGGTATGTGCTGTGTTCCCCTCTACAAGAAGGTGGAATGGGGATGTCGAGGGGGGGGGGGGTTAACATCACATCATCTTTGGGTCTACCGTAACCTTGTCCACTGTTGTATGCATTTACTGGCTTGTGCGAAGAAGACTTTGTCGTTCATGCGTGTTTCATAATCATTTATTCATCAACGCCAAAAAGAATGGATAAATAAAACTTTCCGAACCCTAAAAAGAGATAAAACATGACGGAGTCCATGACTGGTCTTTCTGATCTTTACCCCGCTGATATAGTTATTTGGCTGGCTTTAAACTTTTAAGAGAGTTGGAGGGGAACCGTTAAGTGATTTTTTTTATCTGTTTAAACAATAAAAAAAATTTCAAAGTCGTGATGGTTTCACATAAAAAAATAAAAATAAATAAAAAAATACACAAGGGCTGATTTCTCCACTGGAGCTGATGAAATAACGAAATTGTAAAATCGATATCATTCCTAAAATTTAAGATTAACAATCACAGCAGTATGTACTACAAATCGTTGACATGTTTTATTTACGGATTAGATCTGATTTTATTAGTCAAGAGACCGAAATAAGCATATGTTTCAAAAATAAATAAACAAACAAACAAACAAACAAATATATAAGCATTAAAAGACAGGAAAATAATAAGTTAGTTATTAGATATATCTAGCCAATATCTAATCAACAAGGAGTCAAACAATCTGCCCTCTGATAACACAGGGACCGCTTAAATAGTTTACAAAAAATAGTCTCCAATTCAATAACTTTGTAACAGACTACTAGCAAACGATGTGGTCAAACAGTGAACACACACACACACACACACACACACACACACACACACAACAAGGGCGCAAACATATCTAATACAAACTATGCACAAACTTTGAGTATCCGATTCAATAACTTTGTAACCGACAACGAGCAGACCCCGTGGTCAGACAGTACAAACGACCCAACTTACACAGGTATTTACATCAACTAATCCTTACACAGGTACACATATATGACCTACTTAATACCGCGCATTTGATTGTATGCACTGTTAAAATAACAACATCAGTGAAGTCAATATGGGCCAAGTTACAACGTACGGTAGTCAACCTCTTCAACCAGGAAGTGATTTTTGATTGTTTATTGATAGCAGCCGGAAAAAAATTCGCCTAAAGCAGAATAAGACCCTTTGGTAAAGTCTTCCAGTTCTTCGTGTACATGTAAGTATCAGCATGGATTGTACTTGTATTAAATGCATCGTATAATTATTTTTTAATTGCACTAAAATATGAACAGTGCACTCGTAAATAGGCTTTGGAGTAATTGGTTATTTAAAAATGATTCCCAATGCACCCCTACATTTCTCAATATGATCATCAATCCTGGTACGTTGCGTACATTGTATGACTTAATACTACTGATTGGGGTAAAGTAAACTGCTTTGATACCCGTAAGTAGGGACTTTAATAATGACCTTGGTCTACAGCTCAATAAAGGATATTTTTTTTCTTTTTACATGTATGATATATATGGGGATCGAATTACACCGTCCTCTGTGTCATATAAAATCATTTTATATACGAGAATGTTCCTGTTTGAAAATAAGAACGGTTTTTAATTTCAGGACCTATTATAAAGAATGCATCAAACGGCAACGGGATTTGCGACATTTCTGTTCCTCTCCGCTGTATTCCATCCCTGCGATATAGCCTTCACCTCCACAGTTGTCAGTTATTTTCCAAGTGGACAGACATCAGTAGAGTTCAACAACATGGCGGTTGATAACGCGACTGGGACTGTATATGTTGGAGCTGTTAATGTTCTTTACCGACTGGATGTTGACTTACAACTGTTACAGAACGCAACAACTGGACCAGTCACGGACAGCCCATACTGTTATCCACCCCCTTTTTCCTGCTCACAGGGGACCCCCACAGACAACTACAACAAAATCCTAGTAGTAGACCAGTCCAGGGGTAAACTGATATCTTGTGGTAGCGTGTACCAAGGTACTTGTGTAACGTTAGTTAGTGACAGCGTGCAGCGAATAAGAGCGGGGAGTGTTTTGTAGTGTCACTTTAGTTGATTGACACGACCTTATTGTTCTTAAGCGAAGAATGTAATGTAGACGGGGAGAACGATGTAAGAGGTTGAACGATGAGGAACAAACTGTAGATAGCGTAGTTAGAAAGCGATAATAAAGAATATGGGAAAACATGGAATTGTTTAGTTATTACCTCGCGCCACCAAGACAAAGTCAGTAACGTCGTCACATATGGTGGAGGATGCAAAAAGAGGAAGAGACTTTCGACATGAATAATGTCAGATAGAGAGGGACCAGTCACCAGACAGACATCCAGAGGCGAACGTATTCTATCCGAAAAGAAGATGGCGACGGGACAAACAAAGGAAATGAAAGGTAAGGAAGAACCTTTTGATTTTTTAGATATTCGAGACCAGTTAGAAGACATCCACATGAAATTAGATGTTATGGGTAAGGGTGACCCTCTTTTACACGCAGTTCAGAGGCAACTTACAGTATTAAACGAAAAACCAACTTCCGTTTCTGCCGGTCCAAATATTGATACATTCTTTGGCTTTTCAACAGAAAACGCGCGGTTATGGCTTACGAGGTTCGAAAATTTCTGCAANTCAGTAACGTCGTCACACTTGTGAGTCTCGACCAGTCACTGATATATCAAATGTTACTCCACATCGTGGCCACCGTGATCCATTGGATAATTACGTTGCCGCCAATTCCCCCGATGCTTCCAGTGTGGCTTTCATAGCACCGGGACCCAACTCACAGGACGTGTTATATGTAGCTTCTACGTACACGGGGCAGGGGGAGAGTGGGAGACTCCGGGAGCTGGCTGCAGCAGTTAGCACAAGATCTCTTCAGACAATGGAATTAACGAACTACAACCCACTGTCCGGTATGGGAACGTATATAATCCTCTCGGACACTGTTCGAAGTATTTATCCAGTGCATTACGTTGCTGGGTTCTCTTTGAACGGTTATAGCTATTTCATCACGAACCAAAAGACAACACTAAGCAGCTCAGAGTATGAATCGAGATTAGTTCGAATCTGCCAGAATGATGTCAACTACTACTCATACTTTGAAATGTCCTTGCACTGCACAGGAGCCAATTCTAGCGTGTGGTTCAATCTTGCAAAATCAGTATCGGTAGCAAAACTGGGAAATGATAATGTAATTGTAAGCACTTTTGTGGACGAAGGATCTAGTTCAGCTTTGTGTCTATTTTCAATGGACAGTATTAACATTATCATAAAAGACAAATACCAGCAGTGCTACGCTGGAGCTGTAACCACTGACGCTGAACAGTTCTCAAGAGGTTCAGGATACTGTGCTTCTTTTCCAGTAAGTTTTACTTTTTTTGTGAATCCCATCATAACTACACATTTAATTTTAATCTGTGTTTAAAATAAATCCTTTAAAAGAATATCATGTGTTAGCGAACTGTCGAAAAAACAGTCAATTCATTTCAGTCGCTCGTCACTCATTTTTCATCAACTACCTTTATTTCCCCAGTCATATAACTACGGGTCAAACTACTGCAACCATGACTATGGCGGTGTTAACACGCCCCTGGTTTCAACCACCCCGTCAACATCAACCCCTGCTCTGACAGCCACGTCGTCCACATGGACAGCAGTAGCCACAACAACAACCACCAGCTACACTGTGGCTTTTGTAGGAACTGTTGATGGAGTACTAAAGAAGGTACCGCAAAAGAAGCTAATTCTTACTTATTACGCAAACAGTACATAGCTGAATTTCTCGTTTGTTAAATAACGCAAATATGTTAAATCTACCGAGTGAATGTATTATTTTAAAATCAAGATTATAAATAAGGCTTTTATATCAAGGTAGACAAAGTCCTCGCATGTTAGTCCTTGTATGAAATGGCTAAAGAGGTTTCTCAAATGTATTCTAGCTAAAGCGATTTTTCTTCGCACTTTTTGTTCAAACTGTAGTGTTTTTAAACATCCGTTTCATATATATCACCACATCTAAAAAAATCAAGAAATTGCTTACTGTTAATTATGTTCTCAGATATTAATCCAGTCTAATACAACTGCTGTGGAATATGCATCAGTACAAGTGTCAAACTATCAGGTTAAAGATATACAGTTAGATACTACGGGAGAGCACGTGTATGTTATGACAAAATACAAGGTGAGTTTCGTCGAGTTGTTACACAAATGGAAAAGGAAAGTAGCAAGTTACAATTTTGATTAAAAAATCATTCTCTGTCTCTTAGACGTGTAATTTTAATTGTTCAATCATGACTTGACTTCGAGTACAAATATGGAAGTACCTAGGAGCCCAACTTTAAAATGCATGTAGATGTAGGATACTTATACACCTTTGGATTTTGCCGAAGAACCCGTCGAGGGTCAAAACGTTTGGTTTGGATTATAACGCACACAAAATATGCAAATGTTTTATGTCAAATACTTCCCAGGTCAGTAAGTTGAGGGTAGAATTCTGTGGTAGTTACAGTAGTTGTGATGAGTGTCTGACATCAAGAGATCCGTTCTGTGGGTGGTGCAGTCTGGAGAACAAGTAAGAATAAAGTATTTTTGTGTTGAAATTTGAATGCTTTGTATTTGATATCATTAAAGGAAAACGTATATGCTTCTGGAAATAGAAATGACAAAATGTATTTATACGTGTGTTCATAAAACAGTATGGTTTCTTTACTAAAACATCGACAACAAAAAACATTTGGGGGGCAATCGAGAAAAAAAATTAAAAATGCTTATGCATACCGTACACAGATGCTTTTTCTCGACTCCATTTTTATATAACATAATGCTATTATATTGTAGGACGGTTAAAACCCATCTTTCCATTTAAGAAACCACATGATACGTGTGTTTTAAATTCTAGATGCAGCAGAAAAAGCCAATGCTCGGATGCAGATGGCTCAGGAAGATGGCTTCCCTTTGATAATGAACAGTGTACCAACATCAATACCATTTCACCATCAAACACACCCCTAGCCAGACCCACACAGGTACAAAAACTTGCTTTATACGTGGATTTATTGCACAACCAACTTTCGTTTCATTGGACAATGTTACCAATAATCTTTGTGTGGTATCTTTTGGTGGACTCCATTCATCGCTTAAATAAGGTCACTACAGTCCAGAACAGAGGAGCTTGTAGCAATGGAACTTCACCGTATTGTCATACTGGGCATCTGTGCCAAGGTGCATTGAGGTGAATGCTGTAGATCTTGTACCACGACTATTTGTGTCCATTATTAACTTAATTGCCTAGGCAAACGGTGCGGTAACCGATCAGATGACCGCTAAATAACGTCATACACAGGAATGCATCGGTATGAGAATCACATTACTGTAAACGTGATATCATGCAGTCGGCAGTTTAATACATGCATTTTTAAGTTACAATATAAACTACCATCTAAAAAGAATCACTTTTTAGTCCATTCGTATTTTTAGGTGAACATGTCAGTAATCCTCCTACCCCCAGGCCAGACCTACCAGTGTGTGTTTGATACCACAGCTGTCAGTGCCACAGTCACTGGGGGGAACTTGGTGACATGTGACACACCCACCAGCTTACCTACCATATCAATTGGAGACGGTTAGGAGTTTTGTGATACATATACATATTACATATATATCATATCAACAAAATATCCAACACAATCGTATCCCTTAATACATAACTCAATTTGTTGTAGTTCCCACACATTTATGATATAATGCAATTGTAAAGTAACTACTTCTGGTTACACTATGAATATTAATTTTAATGCAACTCTTGAACATCTTTTTTTATATTATATTGTTGTTCATGTCTTCATTACAAATATGTAAGATCAGTATTATAAATGTATCATCCAACTTTTAGTTGAAGCAATAGTGCAATGCTTTCTTTTTCTTCTTCTTATTTTTATTTAAACAAGACACTGTCAGATATAATTTTGATACATAATTTTGTACCACATTGTTGGAACATATTTGTTTTTTAGAAATATATTTTATAAAATATATTTGGATCCCTCGCTGAAGAAAGTACTACTTTTATTTCAGACCACATCACAATTCCCTTATCTATCAAATCAGTAACGACGGGAGTCAGGTTTTTAACTACCAACTTCTCATATTTTGACTGCGGCGCTCACTCAGGGTAACTAGTTTTCATTGCAATCTGTGTGCTCATTAGATTCGCTCAAAAGAAATCGAAGTATGGTTAAGGTTTCGCATTAACATATTGTTTATATTTATATCAACAATAAAATGTCAATTCAATTGAAAAAAATTGATCCATCCATACTAGAAGGGGAGCTTATAATTGAAAAAAAAAAAAAAAAAAAGGAATTTGGCTTTTAGTCCATGATTTTTTATCTGTTTTTTTTTCGGGCCACTCTTTATATGTATTAATTGCCAGGTGTGTGTCCTGCACCAGCAGTAGTTGGGCCTGTGACTGGTGTATATATGCTAACACGTGTATGTATGTATTATTACTGTAGGTGTGTGTCCTGTACCAGCAGTAGTTGGGCCTGTGACTGGTGTATATATGCTAACACGTGTATGTATGTATTATTACTGTAGGTGTGTGTCCTGTACCAGTAGTAGTTGGGCCTGTGACTGGTGTATATATGCTAACACGTGTATGTATGTATTATTACTGTAGGTGTGTGTCCTGTACCAGTAGTAGTTGGGCCTGTGACTGGTGTATATATGCAAACAGGTGCACCCACGCCAGCAGTACTTGTAGTCCTAGTGGAGGGGTGATACCAGGACAGAATGTACGTTCAATTATTTTTTTATTAGTCCGTGTGTACCCCTTTTCTTCAAAAACTAGATAAAGCCAGAAAATATATCGGGTCACTGAAGCAATTTCTCATGTTAGTGACATGTGAAACACTGCTACTGAAACTAGAAATGAATATTATCTTGTTTACGCACAATTTTTAATGTCGGTTTTCAAGAACAGAAATAATTTTGCGGATAAGTAATAGTGCTGTCTTCCTTCGTACATTTCAGAGCCATGCCAATGTGGATATTAAAGGTCCCACCATGTGTCCCCAGCTCCTGCCACGTGCACATGACGTCCTGTTACCTGCTGGTGTCACCAAGGTGATCTCGCTGATTGCGAAGAACCTACCTGTGCCACTGGTAAAGTTCTCTTAAATGTGATTCTGAATCACGTTATCGTTCCTTATATGTTCAAAAAGGAATACATTCTTTTTACTTATGTTTTTTTTTTGCGACAGAGAACCTCGTGATTATGGGAAGATATATTGTGGTTTGGCATTATTACAATAAAGCACGAATTCATTTTCAAATCAGTTTCAATAAAAAAGACTGACATAAACCAGACATTCACACTCCTAACAGCTTTTTTTATAAGTTCTGTTGTGCTCTGCAATTATTTTGCTTGTTCCTGACCTTGCCTCAACGTCATTCCAGGCTGGCCAAGGTGGTTATCTATGTAAGATAGGCACTAACACAGTCCGAGCTATCAGACAGAATGATAGTGCAATAGACTGCCAGAACCACGCTGTGAGTAGATATCACATACAAACATATTACGATATAGTGAACATTCAGTTTGTTCCTTAAAGGCCAACTTATATCAGATTCTGCTTTACCGTATCATAAGACCATCAGATCTAAGAGAAGACCAAGTTATAAGTGTGTAAACTAGTCATATATTGAAACATGTTAGTCTAAAATTTTGCCTGTTGCTGTTCTTTTCTAAACAGGCAGATTGTGATAAAGTAGGAAGTATCCTGATATTTACTCCAAGTATATTATTATTAATTAAGAAGTAATATTTACAGTAAGAAGATAATATAGAATAGGATGATATATTTTTCCAAGATAAAGACAGTTGGTCTGCAATTTGATCTCCGTTGATTTTTTTTTGTTTATTATAATCGTTATTATTAAATCAGATGTTTGGTTGTATTTAACGGGGTTTTCCGTTCATTATTCCAGTTTATATACACAGCCAATACAGGCCAGGAAAAACACAAAATCCAAGTGATCTGGAACAATAACCATATAATTGATCAACCGACCGGCTCTCAAGTCAGTGGTATGTATTGTTAACCAAACCAGTTCTACTTCTTTTTTTTCTCTCAATCTTTTCATTTAGTAGATGTTAAGGTTGGAATGTAAAAATGCCTAAATATATTATCTTACTTTCTCAGAAAGAATTATACGACCTGTTTCTCAAAAGAGGAAGTATGTGGTTTCACATGCGAAGATATTTTGCAAGAGATATTTTGTTGGCAGTTTACTTGTATTATTGTTTTAAAATTATTTTCATGGTTACAGCTGTGTACAACACAATTGTAACATTGTTGGGCAGTATTTATGATATATTATTTGAATAGGTAATGCCACAATAATGCCACTGTTATTTCAGCCACCCTGTACAGATGTTTTGCAAGTCAAGTGTTTTGTTGGTAGTTTACTGCTATTACTGTTTATTCTTTAAACTGTTACAACTAAAGCGTATGTACAACACAAATGTAACACTGTTGGGCAGTACATGTTAAGTAATTATGGTATACCATTACAGAATGATGTTACTGTTATTTCAGCCACCCTGTACAAATGTGATATCATGGGGACCACATGTGGCACATGTATTGGGGCTGTAGATGCAAAGTTTGGATGTGCTTTCTGCGGAGGGACGTGCAAGTATCGCCCAACATGTAGTGTGCCAGTTGAGAGCACTTGTCCTAATGTTATCATTAACTTGGTTAGTACTGTTATACATATAGTAAATTTCATGTTCTTGCCACCAGTCAGTCTGATACTTTATATCAAAATTTAGTTTTTGTATAGTAATTATCTTAGATTTCAAGTGTCACATGGATATGCTTTTCAATATGATAAGCCACAGCAAACATTTTTTCCTGAGACGTTTTATTTTTTGTCTTTAACAAACAGTTATAATGTATAACAGAAATTGGAACAGAGTAGAAAAGTTTATTAACATATTTGTCTATGAGTATGACAACCTTAAAAAGTATAAACAATGTCTTTCAGGTTTCTCCACTGAGTGCCCCAGTTGAAGGCCACACCAAGGTCACCATCAATGGCACCAATTTAGGCATCTCTGATGCCAGTATACCCACTGTTAGACTGGCTGAGGTGGCCTGTAGACCTGTTGTAGAAGATTATGTGGTTTCAAAAAGGTAAATAATTATATATCTAAACCTGTTCATTTCACTGTATTGTTGTCCAAAACTTACTCCTGTTAAAGAAAATTAGAAATATGTAACAAGCGCATGTCAATTTATTAATGGTTTCTTAGATGTTTTAGTGGCATAGAGCTTAAATGGCTATTGTGATTGGCAGAATTGTAAGATTTTACTTATAGGAAGTTTTGTTTTGCTTTCAGTTGGAAATCCATTTTAATGGCTTTTTCCACCTTATGTGTCCACCAGACTCCAGTAACTGTTGTGACCACAGTATAATTTCTTCCACTGTTTTATTTCCCAAAATCATGTCTGTGTTTTTTTAGCATTGTGTGTACGGCAGGGGAAGCTCCAGGCAGGTTGGCCAGGAATGGTTCCATAGAGGTCCAGGTCCAGGGTTTGGGCAAAATATACCGTTACTCCAATATATTCAGATATGTGGTGAGTACTTTTTCTAAAGAGAACTATCACCACATCACTGATGTTGATGGAAATATGGAATAACAGCTAAATGATACAACTGCTCCAAACAATTCAGATATGCAGTGCGTAAGTGTTTTGAAATACAGCTATATCCACATCACTCCTCTTGATGGGAATGTGTAATGACAAATACTGGTGGTAGAATATTACATTTGGAACATTATATTAAATTAATGCATTTTCATGATATTTTGCCAATTCATAACTGATAATGGTGTGATAAGATTTATGCAATGTTATGCAGTGCAATGTTTTTAACTTAGGGATAACGGCTCCCTATTTGAGTTTTAAAATTCCATAATAAATACAATGTTAACAATGCATAGCGATATATTAAATTCAATCCGTTTTTGTCACTTTTCCCTTCAAAAAAGATGTTATCTCATTAATTGCCCCTTTCAGGACCCCAAGCTGGAGACAGTGTTCCCAGTGAAAGGCCCCATGTCTGGTGGTACCAGGCTGACTGTGAGGGGGAAAGATCTTAATGCTGGGAACCTGGAAAATATCAGCCTTATCCTTGGAGAGGAAATGTTGCCTTGTAATGTAGATAGGTAAGGATACTTCGTAGACTGTTTGCATCAATCTTTAATTTTTTTTACTAAATGTGTTTTAAAAAGTTGCTGGACTAAATAAAAATATAAAAAATCGGGACTTTAAATTGAGGATGTTTGACTTAATTACCCTGATAAATATCCGCTGTTTTCTTTTGAAAATGAAATACTGCTTTTGGTTAGACAGGGTAACATGGGATATTTTAAAAACAGTTATTGCAAGGAAACATTTAATTAATGAACTTAAAGAGCATGATAGTGGCTCAACTGATCAAAATAAACATTCCACAGCCAATATAAATTGTGTGTGTGTGTGTGTGTTTGTGTGTGTGTGTGTGTGTGTGTAAATATTATACAAAATGGAAGAAAAAGCAAGAAACAAAACCATGGAAATTCAGTTTATTTTGATCGACATAAACTTTATGTAATTTCCAGAAGCACAATTGACAGCCATTCCGCCATTTGTACCACTCCAGGGGTCAGTAGGCCAAATGTCGTGACCTCTGTCAGGATGTTTTTTGATGGCAGTGTCAGAATGTTGGATCAGGACCCCTTCACATACACTGAGGACCCTGTTGTGGACAAGATAATGCCACTAACCAGCTTCGCCAGGTAACGTACAGTAAATGATGCCCGGATGTGGTGAGAAGTGTACTGAAAGAAAATCCAGGGCCATTTTTATAATTTTTGTAATGCTGGCCTTTCGACCAAAATTATGAATTTTAAATACGGAGTATATGGATATTACTGCAAAAGTGTGCGTTTTTAGTAACAATATGTTCAATATTATTCAGCGGAGGACGGATGTTGACAGTCACTGGAAAGTATTTTGACTCAATTCAACAGCCAAAGATGTTTGCGTGGAGCGGAAAGGAAAAGTCGCACACAACGGTAAGGGGGAGGCAATACTAAAATGTGCGTATGGTGATAGGTCCTTTAATGATCAGAATGAAGAAAGGGAAACCTGTACCTTCCAAGTTATTTTCCTACTTTATACGGACGTAATTTAAATTATTTAACTTTGGTTTATCCTTCGTTGCTTTGCATATAATGCACATTTCTTTTTGTTAGGATTGTCTCCATATACCAGGAATGTCCAGTACCACATTAACATGTCCATCGCCAAGATCACCTAACGAGATTCATCCAACGATACCAGACACTTCAGGTTCCTTGCGCTTTAAGAGGCAGATGGACACCAATACTATCGCGAAGATTGGCTTTATAATGGACGGAGTGGTGGCAGTGCAGAATTTAACAAACGTAACTTCTACTCTTCATTATGTTGCAGACCCGTTGTTCCAAAATTTGACCAGCGACGGATCTAGTGTGAAATATCAAAGTAACACTAGCTTCGTAATACGTGTGAGCCAATCTTTTTCAAGAAAAAACAACAAAAATAGAATAAAATAGAATATAATAAAATGAAATACATATATAAATATAAACATAAATTAATGGAACATTAATATTTAAAAACATACAGGAGTTTCTTACAATCAGTGCCTAGTTCCTAAACCTATTTAACCATAATTAATTAAGGCCAAGCTATGACCAACCCAAAGAGGACTACCCGGTTAAATCTGCAAATTGTGCAATGCAGCAGTCTTACAGTCTTGGAAGTCAGTTTAGTGGTAGCCACACACCTGACTTCAAACTTCTCTATTCACTTATCTGATGTAAGATATGTGTTAAAAAGAATGCACAGTATGTTGGTATACCTTTGACATTGAAATATTCCATATTCATAAATGTCGAGTCTGTACAATCAGTGCATAATTCCTGAACCCATTTAATCACAGTAAAAGCTCCTTATATGATGCGATTATAACATATTTGCATAAAACTCATCATCGTTCGACAGGGACATTATCTTAACCTTGCCGCAAGTGAAGCAGATGTGACTGTTCTGATTGGTGGGCATAACTGTGACGTCACGGGTTTGGCTCCCAGTGTTCTCGTCTGCACACCGCCACATTTTGACTTCGGAGATAAACTGGTGACTGTAAGCATTCCATTATAAATCTTCATTTGTTTGCTTGTTTGGAATGTTTTTTATACATGATACAGGGTGTCTGTTGCCTAACCAACAAGGTAAACAATAGTGCTATATCAAAATTGCTTTTGTTAATTGAACGAACATTTAAAGATGCATACAAAGTCAATTTTTTGTCACAAAAACCAACCAAATGCCAGCATATAGTTATCAGTAGTATAACTAAGAGAATTACCAAAAGGCATTGTTTAATTTTACCTGAAAATGATGTTTGAACGGATTTTTCTGCTGGCATTCTAAGCTGTATGTCAATGGGGCAGGAAAGTAGGTCACGAAAGTAGGTTAAATTTACAACCAAAAATTTAAAGAAAGGAGCAGTCTAAAGGTCTTTTATGGCTGATCGAGTGATCTATTCAGTTTATCCCTTGGTATGTCAAATTTATTTGAGTCATATAAGAATCTAGTAGAAATGGTTTACATGTGTTACTGGGAATCCACGCTCCACCGATGCTCGGTTCGTATGTACCTTTAAAGAACACAACTCTCTAAGTAAAATGTATATTAAGTTGCCTTGCTAGGTTACTCAATGGTAATTTACCTATGCATAAGTTATTAAGTTAATTCTTGCAAATACATTGTTGGTAGTCACTGTGAACTTATTCCACAGAATACAGTAGTGTATGTTATTGGAATGTATTTATTCTCTTCAGATACGTATGGGTAATTTATTGTACCAAGTGGGATATCTAAACTATGGGGATCCTCCTGTGGGTCATCCTCCAGTCAACTATGGTTGGGTATCCGGGCTAATTGTCCCCATTATTACTCTATCTGTCATTGGAATCGTAACCGGAGTCATACTGTATAAAAGACGTGCAAAACGCGCTACCACCAATCACAAAGGCGCCAATGACACGGAGTACCTCGGTTTAAGCAGTCAGTTCACACCACCGTGTGTTATCAACACTATAGAGGACGCCTTGATGCTGGTAAAAGATGTCGACTTAAAGGTTGCTCTAAAGCCTGTACTAATGAGCAGAGACCGGATTAAAATTGGGAAGTTAATTGGCACAGGTGCGTTAATGACCATCGAGTTACAAAAATGTTATTGTGCATTGAAATCTCACTCTGGGATCTTATTTCCCCATTAATGCGACAAGACTTGTGCTTCAGCATATGCCCGCGATCAAAGCTATAGTCACGTACACGTGCTTTTGTGGCGGTCTGGTTAGTATATATCTTATAAAACCACAATAGAATAAACATATACTGGAGAGGGAGTAACACATTTTTATATACTAATAACGTTTATTTGTTTGTTTCAGGGCACTTCGGTTGTGTATTTGAAGCAGTTTACGAAGACAGCGAACATTACAACCCTTCAAAAGTAGCCGTGAAAACGTTTCAAGGTACATGCTGAAAAGTGCTTGATCATTATCTTGCACTTAATACTTGAATAGGATTAATGAATATATGTCTGTTTATAATGCTTTGTCAATTATATGTTGTCTATTTCTATAAGAAAGCATTTCTTTGCCAAAACTTATATTCACAATGTTATTGATGATTGTGCTTAAATGAATACATACTGAAACACATATTGACAGTACCCACACCCATACCAACGGAACATTTGCAAAAAAATTATATCTGCACGAGGTTTATGCATTCAATACATAACGACACATTCCCTGCAGGAAAGGGTGCAGATATTCAACATCTAGATGAATTCCTCAGAGAAGGAGCTCTGATGACGTCATTTCGCCATGATCACGTGTTGACAATACTCGGGATATGCTTCGAAGTTGACGGCAACCCCATGATTGTATTACCGTACATGGCCAATGGAGATCTCAAAACTTACATCGAGAATCCTAAGAACGTGCGTAAGAAATGTTGTTGTGAGTTTGGGAAAATTCATAATTGTTCAAGATCAGACTGGTCATGCTATTAAACTCATAGATCTAATAGTTTACTGGAAAACATTCAAGAAGATAAAGTGAAGTGTTTGTAATATCATTGTTTAGAAATAAATTCAGACATACTGAAATCGTTGGTACGATCCTGAGTTAATTGCAATTTAAAGCCCATTATGACATATTGTTTATTCATACTATTGAAAGCATGTATATTATGTTACGTTAGGCACCTACTGGACTACAGCTGCTGCAGTTTGGTTTGGACGTAGCCCGGGGGATGGAATATCTTGCTGAGAACAAATTTGTCCATCGGGATTTGGCTGCTAGAAACTGCATGTGAGTATTGTTATCTGTCCTAAAAGAACAGATAATCTTAATAAAGGGTAAATTACACAATACCTTTTTTTTGCTTTGAGGGGGGATTCTAGAGGAATAGGCGTTCCTCTTGAGGAGCAGGTGTTTCCATAGACAAAACGGGAGAAGATCGCCTTTCCGTTGAGATTTTCAAACTTTGAGTGTTTTAAAGTCAGTAACTAATACTGTAGACTCAGGCACACTTGAAATACACAGTATTAGGTAGTATTTGTGAGTATTATATGCCAAGCAAATGATCAACCAAATCTAGAAGAGTAAAGACATTGTCAGTTAGCAAGAGAAAGTTGACGATTGTATGGCAATCATTGGTGATAAAAAAACTAACCCAGCATTGCTATGGTTTAGGCTAGATGACCAGCTGCGCGCCAAAGTGGCCGATTTTGGACTGACTCGTGATGTGTATACCAAGGAATATTACAGCTCCAGAGACAAGCAGGCCAAGTTGCCGGTGAAATGGATGGCGCCAGAGTCCATGGAAAGGAACGTTTACACTTTTAGATCCGATGTGGTATGGGCATGCTGTTACATTTAGTTTTACTTCGGAATTTACTGCTTTTCCCATTATTATGCGGAATTGCAAAAAAAAAAAAAAAAAAATCAAATTTCTTCAAATTTTAAATTATTGACTGATATATGAATTAGAAAATAAAACAAATTAAAATAAAACACGTATTTTGAGATGTCAAATAATTATCAAGGAATGTGTTCTTTCGCTTTCTCGTGTTTTAGATGTACAATGTTTTATGTTATTTCTTTTATATTTGTTTCTCTGGGAAGCAAACATTTTAAATAGCAAACCCCTGAGGGTAAGGCATCAGAATATGGTGCCCATAATCGCCTTGCAAAAGCCGTTCCGACTTTTGGGATTATTTTAAATTTCCAATTTTCCATATAAATTATAATGATATTTGATTTGTATGCTATTTTAGGAGAGATAAACTATAAATGTCAAACCATTCTTGTTTTCAATATTTTTTGTTACCATTATATACATATTTCTGTTGTCTACAGTNGGCGTACTACTTTGGGAACTGTTCACTCGCGGTAAGGTACCGTATCCTGGTGTAGATGGATGGGATGTTCTACAGTTCCTTAAACTTGAAAGAAGATTGGACCAACCCGACTACTGTCCTCAGCAAGTGTAAGTCATGACTTACATCAATCCTGCGGGTATATACATCTACAATTAGTATGTACATATTTGTGGTCTGACATATAAGGCTTCGTTCACATGCAATGTCTATTTTCTAAATTCTATTTTCTATTCGCGCTATCTTATGATCACGGTCTGTGCACTGAATATCCCGCGGTGTAATTACTGGCAGCGCGAGCCAGTTACTTATAGTAACTTATAGTAACTGGCTCGCGCTGCCAGTAATTACGCGGCGGGATATTCAGTGCACAGACCGTGATCATAAGACATGCCGCAAATAGAAAATAGAATTTAGAAAATAGACATTGCATGTGAACGAAGCCTTAGTCTTAGATATAGGTATAAGGCCGTTATTTCTAATACGGTGTCAGTATATTTAATGTTATCATAAGAGGGTCTGAATTTCTCAATTCTCTTCTTTGATGCAAATTGTGCCTGCTTCTCCCTGTTGAATCAGTGCTTGTATCGGTGCTTAACAGTGCTAGTTGCACATGCACCTTACTGTGCATTTAGTTACGTACAGTATACATACTACAGATAGTATATTACCCAGGCGGATCTCGGAAAAGGGGGTCACACGGCCATTAGCCAAAACTTCATATATAGGCCCTGTCGAAGAGGTAGTAAAAGAAGCACTTTAGTTTTATTTACTTGGAATAGGGGTAGGGTAGCAATTTCTAATATCGGTCCAAATTATTGGGATTCCGTTTTTGCTGTCTTGATTGAATCCATTTTGTTCCTACCCTGTCATCTCTTCTATTCCAGGTACCAGCTCATGCTGAAGTGCTGGTCATGGGAGCCAGAGGAGCGACCAGACTTCACTTCTGTTGTAACACAAATAGAGGAGAGAGTGAGAGTCAACACGGAAGTTGGTAGAGAACCTGATCACAATGAACGTGGGGGAGGGGATGATGTTTATCATATGTACACCGAAGTGTTTTAGTTACAATGTAACATCTGTAAATAATTTACTCCAATCGATTTTTGGACAGTGCTTTTTATTTTATTTTTTTGCCATGAGAATGACTAAATATGGCTTTGGTACATTTTGTACCTGCGTATTTTATCTCAGCTGAACGTTTATTAATGACCTTCAAAATCAGTTGCGTGACCACACGGTTTCAAATAATATTGTAACTTCGAGAAATACCAAAATAATTCCTTTCATATTATCCGAAAAATGTTATTTGAACTGTTTTTCTGCTTGCTTCCTATGCTATATATATATATATATATATATATATATATATATATATATATATATATATAAATGGGACATATAAGTTGGTCAGCTGAGTAGGTTTTACAACCAAAAGTTTAAGGAAGGTGTAGTTTAAATTTTTTTTTATGGCTGATCAGTGTTTAATTCAGTTTATGCCTTGGTATGATTGTCAACTTCATTTGAATCGTACAAGAATCTTAAAGGAGTGGTTTATATATGTTACTGGGAACCTATGTTCCAACGTCGCTCGGTTCAAATGTACCTTTAACGCACTTCAATTTTCATGCATTATGGTGTACATGTACCCAAGATTTGGGTGACCGATAAATCGCTTTGTCTGTGTGTCCTC
>NW_019773911.1:24221-34762 GCF_001039355.2 Lingula anatina | reverse complement strand
ATNATATGACTGATCAGATTTCTTTGAATAATCTAGTGTATGCTGGTATTGTGTTTCATTGAAGCTTAGTTTCCAATTGTATGCTTAAACATTTATTCCACACAGATTTGCAGTATTGCTTCTCTTTGGATCTGGGTGTTATGTTATTACTCTAAACACTCACAGAAAAGATGAACTCACCTGTTTTCTGTAATTTTTTGCAAGTATCATAGTGCAGATATTTAGCACATCATTATAAAGAATGAAGCTATTATATTAAGATAGCTAACATGGATCGCCCCTTTTAGAGACTAAACCATGGTGGGTTTTGTGTGCAGAAAACTGAATTGAACATTTGAAATTAGCTGTGGCATTATTTGAATTTCAAAAGAAAATTTTGGAAATTTTTAGATTTTTTAAAAGTCTTATTGATATTTGATATTGTAATCCTGTATTGGATATATTTCTGTTAACAGATATATACATTAATTGGTGGTGAAGTATCAATGTTACAAATGTTCTAACTTATTCTTTTATTTCAAAACATTAAAACAGAAATTTTTTTATATACATTTATCATTAAACACTTGAAACTCTGATTATCATTTGTTCACTTATTTAGATAAAAATTGATTTATAACATTTGTTTTTATTGGTTCTTCCAGGAAGTTTTGAGCTGGCCTTGTTGAGGTTATGTAGGGCCTTTGATCCCAGTACAAACTCTGTCCTCTTCGGATCCTGTTTTGTGCCTCTAGAAGCTTTTGCAACACTAAGTAAATCCCTCTTATTTTTATGTAGATGTAAAATGTGTTTTAGCATTCTTAAAAAATGAAGAAATTGATTTGCTTTTTTGGAATGGTTTAACAAGAAGTCAAAAGAGCACAGTTCAAAAGTTTATATGTTGATGTCATGAATTATCACAGACAAGATGATTTAGATAAAATAATTTGATATTTATGAACACCAAGGTTTGTCATAGTCATGCTAATGCTATGTTTACA
This sequence comes from Lingula anatina, assembly GCF_001039355.2. The sequence continues at coordinate 33,782 of NW_019773911.1, read as the reverse complement.
ATGATTTTAAGTACATATTTGTGAATATATTCGTAAGGAGTCTTGATAATGTATCAGATACAATGTTTCTTTTGTCATTTGCTTGAGAAATCAACTGTTACTTTACCATCCAACATCTGCTTTCAGTCAGACTTCATCTGAATCAACTACAATTTGATAAATAAGACACAAAAATCTTGAAGTTATGAAATCGCCTTATGCTGAGCTATTTCTCACTGACTGTTTTCTATATGTTCTATCAGATGAAGAAGAGAATGCCCTGAAGGACCAAATATTCAACTTTGCCAATGATATGATAGCATTGAATGTGACAGACAATGAACTGGCTCTGATCTGTGCTGCTGTCCTGGTCAGTGCAGGTAGGGATCTGGAGGACAGTAAGTAGTAGACATAGAATACATCTCAACATCACACATCTCTCGGGCTCTCGTCACACTTTTTGCAAATATCAGTTATCCATGAGTACCTTATGAATAATTGTGTTTGAAATGCAGCTGTAAACTCCAAATTGGAAAGGTTTTAGATTGCTTTGACTAGTTCATATGCTAGATGAGCTTGTTCACACTTTTTGGTCATTCAAAAGTCAATCTGTAGTTGAAAAGAATTTGTTCCCTAACTGAAAATGGTATACGAATTGAAGAATTTTTTTACAAAAATCTAACTTCAAAAAATCTATTTGTTTTTGGTTTTCAAAGAAAAAAACTTCATTCTTCAGTTTTCATGGCCTTAATTTCATGAAGCTCTATGGATTCAAAAATCTGTTTATAAAATACAACATTTTATCGATCTTTTATCACAGATCGTCCAGGCGTGAAGGAAGCTGATCAGGTGCACAAGTTACAGGAAAGGATTCTAGCTGCCCTTAAACAGGAAATCACCCAGAACCATCCCGAGGATGAACAATTTAAGGCCTCATTACTTGAGAAAGTGCCTACACTCCGAGCCTTAAGTGCGCAGCATATCGACATTCTCAACAGATTCAAGCAATCAGCGCCAGGGATGGAATTCCCAGCCTTACACAAGGAATTGTTCTCCATTGAGGCACTGGAACTCCAGCAACAACAACAAGACCAGCAACAGCAGCAACTTATCACAGCAGCCTCAGAAGCAGCAGTACCAGTCCCCATTTCTGACCCTGTGCCCATTGCAATGGTAGCAGAGGAGCAGCCATTACCAGTGACCTTGAAGACTGAGCTGCCTGCTGTGTCCCTTCCGATGATACCAGTGCAACAGCAACAACCACAACAACAACAACCACAACAGCAACAACAGCAACCTTTAAGTGAAAACATTGGGAGCCAGTCTGATCAGAGGCTTGAGATTAAGCAAGAGGTCCATACTGACACATCTTCAGCACCAGCCGAGGAACATGCTCAGCAGGCTGCAACATAGTTGACTGACAGTGGGGGGCTGGGGGAATAGGAAAGACAAGACCAACTGCAGCATTTAACCTACTGCCAGAGATACAACATTAGAGTCATTATATGTACATAGTTCCTTCATCAGTACATCTTGCATAACATTGGTATATGGTGAGAACAGAGTCAGGAAGTTGCTGAACTGTTGATGTCTGTAAACCATTTGTGTATCACCACAGAAGTCATCTTTGTACCTGAGTATAATATAGTTTTCCGGGTTAGAAGATTTGGAGAAGTTTGTGCCATACCAGCAGAAACTGGGATTTTTTTTTTTTCTGGCAAAACCAGTTTACAGTGTCATCAATGTGTCTTTTTACCCTGTCTTATCCACATTTTACAGCCAGGTCTATGTTAAATTGAGTTCTCCAGCATTCCATCCACTATTTCTGTTCCCTCTCCATTGTTGCCAGTTGCTGAGATCAAATAAGAAATTGGCTGTTGCGACAGGGGTCTTATAAAGCACCATCTTTGGTATTGGTGCTTGAAATTGTTTAAATTTTAAGACTGTGTATGGTTGTTCAAATTCTATGATGTATTTTCAAGAAAAATGATAGTATGCCTTGTCAAGACAAAATGTTGCTAGGCATGTTTGTTATGTTACCCATTTGATTTTAGCTTGGGATCTGTAAAGTGTTCATATCTACAGTGCAAGATATCACCTTTTTGTTTTAAGTATGAAATAGTTGTATAAAAATACCTGTGAAACATTATTCATTTAATTAACTGCTGATATATTGGATATTGATATTTCTTATGTACTAGCACCACATCAAGGTGCATTTTGAAAAAAGAAGTATAATTTCTTTTTAAGATCTATTATGTAAAGAAAGAGTGCTAAGGGAAATTCAGTCTTGTAAGTATGGGATTTTTAAAATTTTCATTACCTTCTGTCTACACCAGTATGCAAGAAAAAATGGCAGCATTAGCCATTCTTAAATGCAAAATTTACTGTGGCCCCTTTTTTTTGTTAGGGCTGGTATGCAAGCCCAGGATGTCCTTTCCTGGCTACTAGATGGCAGCACAGTGCATCCATGAAACAAGACGGTACATTAGTGGTCAGTTGGTCCTATATGCATGTTTGTTGTAGACATTAAGGAAAAATATTTTTCTTATTTTCTTCAGTGCTTGATTTGCAATTCATTTGTATTTTGAAAGATCTCGGACTTCAGATGGAATTTTTATTGAAACATCGATAAAGATTTGGATGCGTTTTTTCTGCATGTGAAATGGTGTTTAAAGCAATCAGTTCTACTCTTGAAGTGGTTGGTTCTCCCCTTTCCTGCAGAGGAGCTTCTTTAAAGAAAATGATAATTTGTAATCTAGAATTATGATAGTTATAGAGAGAACTAAAAATAAATTGATTTTATTTTACTTAGCTGTAAATATGCACTGTGCTTTGTAGGGCAATTATTCAACAGCTTCTACATAAACATTCCTTGCCAAAATACATTTAGCAATCTTTTGCATGTAATTTGTATAGCTTTAGTTTTGCCTTGATGTTCATTTTGAGTACAAAAAGTGATGCTTGTTTGTAACCTTAGGTCCTTGTATCCATTGGCATTGTCCATTGACAAGCATTAATAATATTATTGCAAATAATGTAATGTGTACAGAAGTATTGGGAATATTAAAGAAAAGGAAAGTAATGATTTTGAAACTGAACCTGTATCACTTCAGAAGAAATGGATGGTTATCTGATGATGAGTAACAAGCAAGATTCATGGCAACAACTCCTGTATGCAGAGGTCACGCTTGTGTCCATAGGTTTTGTAAATACTGCTTTTACAATCATTCGCATGGATAGGAGAGTGTTTGAAGGAAATAAGGGGACTATAATGCGCTCCATGCAATACTATGTAATATCATTAACAAGTGCTTCCCAAATAGAGCTGAATTATATCAATTTTATTTCAAGGAGATAAAAAAGGAAACAAATATGCTTATTTAAAAGACTTCATTGTAACAGTTTGTGAGACTAACCTAAGAATATTGCAAACAATTTATGTTATTTGTGGCAATCATTTTGCATTCATCTTTACAATTAATCAAAGCAGTAATGCTATAGAAAAATTCATATGCCATAGAATAATTTCACATTCACTGATATAATTTTGAACCATTCAAAAGATTCAAGTTCATTGGGGATCAAAGCAATTCAGAGGTTGGTTAATCTGGAGCATTTAAAGACAATGGGGGGAATTTGATGGAATTCTTTTGCACCCTGGTTTATGTTTTAACTCATCTCTTCTATTTAGAGGATGTCAAGAAAAAGGGGGCAGCCATTTTTAAGTATCCAGTATTGTGCAATGACCTTACATTTCTTCTAAATTACTTTTTCCCCCCAAATTGATGGACATATCATTGCCAGAAAGAAGCAATATTCAAATATAATCATATGTATGCTGTACTGTATTTGTAGCCTTCAGTTCTATAAATTTTAATGTATATTCATGTGAATAGAAATCAATTATTAGGCAGTTTTATCATTACATATAAATTTCTGTAGAGGAGGAAAATATTTTCATATGATCAAGAAAGCAATGTAGCATATGGGCACAGAACTATTGACAAATTGTGTAAAATTCTATTTTTTTCCTCAATTTGCATTTATCCCGAGGGATGCACACCAATAAACGGTATCAGCAATCACTTGTGTTTGTGTATTATGATATATAATTCTTTTTTTTATGTACAGACACAGATGNCAAGAGTGGGGGGGGGGGATGCTACACCTCACTCTGGTATCTGTATACATTTTTTCGCTAGAAAAACCCATAATCTACAGAACTTTTAAGACATGGAATGATGATACTTTTGATCTATTAATCTGCCAAAACTATTTCTGGGCACAGAGATGATTAATGTAGTGATGCGCAAAGTACTCTCCATCCCCAATGATAACCCAAAATGGCAGCCCTCTGCTGATAATGTCGATTTGTGAAAGGGTGAAATATGGAGTGCTTGAGCTAAGTGACGAAAACCCTTTGCTGCAAATGTTTTCTAAAATTTGGTATCTAGTTAAATGAAAGTTTCAAATATAGTTTACCAAAATATATAAAATACTTTTAAAACATCAGACATGCACTAAGACAAATGCATTTATTGATTTGTATTTAAAAGTCTAATAATGGGTGTAAACATTAAAATTTTGCACGATTTGTGACCACTTGCATTTCACATTCAAATTTGACTCTTAAGAACACATTGAGATTACAAGAAATACTAAGACTTCAATAGCACAAAGTCACCACAAATGTACCATGTAGGACAATCATACACATTTCTCTATATTTGCTTAAACATAAAAAGCCCTTAACAAGTAATATTGGAAGCCATAATTTTACACTCACAATGAAAATTAAGTAAATAGTTATATAAAAAGTCCAAAAATATTGTATCAAAGCAATAATAGATAAAAAGAGGTACTTATCATTCTGCCAGGATTTCACTTCTGTTATTACCGCAAGCATTATGTATAAAATTAGCAGCATAAAACATTTTCTGCCCACTAAATATACTTAAATGCATAAAATATATTCACTTTATTACCACTAACATTACATATTTTTCAATCCAACCTCACCCATAATCAAAAATTTGTATCTTTTAAGCTCAGCGCCATAGCAAAATATGGAGTTGGAATATAATTGTTATTTATAATGGTTAAAGATGGTTTGGAATGGTAGCCCCAGCAATTGAAGTCCAGGGCTCCTTAGGATTAGTACAAGTTAAGGTTAGCTGGAAATGTCAGTGTTAGTATAATGGACAAAAATCACCTGTACAACATAACTGGAAATGAACTACCATTTCATATTAACCTCACCTACAGAGAGGTAGCTGCACATAAAACAGTGTAGAAACTGTATTTTTTTTTTTAATTAAAATTAGCACCAAGCCCCAACACCATTAGGCGAAAGTTGAAAAGTTGAGCATGTTTCACTGTCTAATTAAAACATTACAAGCCAGAACTTAATAAATGAAGCAAGTCTAAACTTTCTTCCTGTGTCTGATCACATATATGATCTTGCGCCATATTTATACCCCCTTTTTTTGTACACTTCATATCTAAAATAAATAACACCAAACCAAAAGAAGGAAAAAAACAGGCAAAAGATTAAATTGTAGAGCAATTGCTGTCCACTTAAATATTACAAATGCACAATTAAAACAAAGTGACTTATTAACTTTTCCTATAAACCCCTTGACCTTAGAACAGACATTCATAATGATTCTACATCTCTTTAAGATATTGGTGTAAAAATGTATCAAAATTACACAAAATAACATGTCCTCTGTCACTGCTGAGAGTAAATTTCATTTTCATGACACAATTTACTCTAGGGCCCTAAAAGTGGCCTTTTAGATTCGCTGTTAGAGGCAAGTCTGTCAGCTAAAATTCTTGGCAATTATTGCTTATACTGATTCTTCCCTTTACTGGTTTGGCAAAACATGTCCCTGGTGAAGACAGTCCACACAAAAACTTTTTTAGAAGTCAGATCCTCCCCCCCCCCCCCTCCCCCCCCGTTATGATTTATCAATTCAACATTAGTATAACTATCTATCCCGAATACCCAATGTGTTAACTATATCTAACTATGGCATATTAAAATTTTAGCAGCTGATGTAAAAGGCTTTCTGTGAATACTGGCAGATCTAAAATCCCCTCCCAACCCATCTCAGCACTACACATCCCACCATTACCACTTTTCTTAAATTTGCATTTCTGAATTTTTGAGAGGTTCCAGAGCATCATATTCCGAGCCTGACAAAACTTTCTTCTTGTGTCTGTTCCCCACATGAACTAGAGTGTCATACTTGTTTTCAACCGATTCTACACTGGAATATGCACCTCCACTGTCATTTGCCGACAGATGTCCATACACATTCCCTGACATCTGTCTCTTAAAGGAAAGACCTGTGTGGTCCAGCTTACTGTATTCACTTCCAACATCCACATCAGGGACTGTGGACTTCTCAAGATCGTCCTTACCACCATATGCATTTAATGCAACTGTCGGCTGCATCTTGTCTTTTGCTGTAGGGTTTATTGCAGAAAGTCTTATCACATCATATTCCTCATGGCTATCACAGGCTGTAACTGCAGGTGGCAAAGTGTTATCTTTTTTACCCTTCATTTCCTCACCCATAATTTCAGAATATTCATGGGGACCTGCTTGTGTTGAACTATCTGGCATATGCCCACTGTCTTCTTTTTCAGTATTACGAATGCCTGATATCACAGATTCAGGAGCCATAAAATATGACATATTTGGAAAAATTTTCTCCTCACTTTGCTCAGTTTCTTTTCCCTGAAGACAAGGTTCTGTAGTTACAACTCTAAATTTAGGTGGGGATTTCAGACTCACAGGGGCAGCACAGGGTGGTCGTCTCCTGGCTCTAATATTGGGAGATTCCTGGGAACTGGGACTGCTTGTAAGTTTTGGATTAACATTGCTAACATATTCATACTCTGCATTTCCTACTGCCTTTCTAGGCCTGGCATCTGTTATTACATCTGGTTCTGCATATCTTTGTTCATCTGAAGAACGAAATAGGTTGAATGTTTAATCATGAATACAAAAAATCAGTATTTCTACTTCTTGAAAAATTGTCTTTGTCTGGAGTTATAAAATGCCATTCCAGTTTTATAACACTTGGTAATTATATTTACATTTCCGTCTATTTATTCACTCAAACTTTCAACTTGCTGCCAGCAATAGAAGAAGAATGTTTCTGTTATAACACCATAATCATCTCGGAGATAATATATTTTGATCGATTTTCTTTTACTTTTTTCTTAGAGAAATAAACTAGCCATCCACTTCAGGACATACAAACCTTCAGGTTCTTGAACTTGTCCTGGAAACGGTGTCAGCTCGTGGCCACTGTCTGCTGACCTGCGTTATACAGAAATTTTACAACATGACAAGGACCAAAATATACCACAGTCACAATCAAAGTGTGCACAGTCAACATGTTAGACACTTAGTTAACTACAAATACAAATTCATCAGCAATTAAGGCCTATACAGCTTTTCAAGATCAGAATGGCTTCTACATTCAACTATCTACATAAATATGTAAAATATTTGTTGAATTCAAATAAAATGCGACTGTATGCATAAATAATGCAAACATTCCTTTCATTTTTGATTAAAATGTGACTGTCTGCATAAATATATGAAACTATCCTTTTATAATTTTTTTAATTCAAATAACAATGTGTCTGCAAGAATAAGTATAACATTTTTTTAAAATCTATGTACAATATCACAACACAAAACATCACAACCAAGTTACCTTGTATCATGAGGTGACTTTTTCTTTCTTTTCCTCTTTTGAATAAAGCACACCACAAAAATGACAACAAGAATCAGAATTACCAAGAAAACCACACCCACTATTACTCCTATCAAAGTGCTCTCTGTCACAGCTTCCTGCACTTCTTCCATGGCTGAGGAAGCTGATTCTGAAAAAAAATATCAAGATATACAATATAAAATATTCACCAAGACACACCAGACAGCAATTTTACTTTAATGATATTTATTTATTTTTCTTCCAAAAATACCTTTCATCCACCTATAGTTAATGCAGATTCTTCAAGGAAAAATAAACACATATTCTAAAATGTTCCCCAAGACAACTACTGCCACTATGCCACAAACTTCAGAAGCATGAAAATGTTTTCCATTTAATATCATATCATAATAATAATCCATAATAAACTAGGTTTGACAAAATGTAATATGCATTGAAGCATTGTAGTCATATGCTTCTCAATCTAAAAAGGATGATCGAAAGACTGTTTGGAAAAAAATCTTTAAGTCAGAGATTAGCAGTGAAGCTTTTTGCATATTTCAATATATTGCTATTTCACATGGACAAACTGACTAAATTCCTGGAATTGCAGCTCAACTGTGACACACACACACATGTGCACATGCACACACACATGTGTGCACACACGTGCGCATACACACACACACACACACACACACCATGTGCAGTTCCCATACCTTGAGCACAGAAAGGTCCGCCCCAGCCATCTTTGCACAGACAGGTGCCATTGACCACATCACACTTCTGTGTTGTAGATGTCGTGCACTGACATTTGCTGGCACAATTCTGACCATAGGTGCCTGCAGGGCAGTCTGGAAAAATGAATAAATCAACAGTGCACAAATGATAAGTTTATGAAAATTACTATACATCTAGCTATGATATACATAAGTTTTTCAAAATCTCTATCTGCATTTATTATGTCTGTCAACAGAAGATGATGTTGCATGATCCTCAAGAGAACTTTGAGGACATTCAGAGATAGTTGATCTGCAGACTTACACCCCATTTTCATAGATTAGATCGACCTAACTCCCTGGGGGTTCACGCTAAATAGCTGTCAGCCGGGCGGACACGAAAGTTAATTACCTCCTTACAGCTTGTAGTAGGCGGGACGGACATTCAAGTCGGATTATCTGAAAGTAATCTAGTGAGACTCCCCGTGGGGATAGATCGATCTAAAACCTATGGGAATAGAACCTAACAGATCAGCGGATCAAATATGGCCGACCAACATTAAAGCAGAGTCAACTAATCCACTGATAGTCTACCCGCTTCTTAATGCACAGTCCCTGTAGGAGTCTAGCAATTAAACCTCGGAGCCATGCTTTAATTCATTAAATGGTGCGTGCGGAGGCGGGGAGTCCACCAGTTGACTCTGCTTTTATGTCGGGTGGGCCATATTTAGTCTGCGGATCAGTAAGTCCATGGATCATCTTTTCTGAATGCGCTCTTTGCCTTGTCACTGAGAGTTCATCTCAGAGTTCAACTGAGCCATGCTGGGCAAATTAACTAAAACAAAACTGAGAAATAACATGGAAAACATATGTCAGACTTTGAAATGCGTGGTACAGAGGAAATGGATATATTTTTGCCTTGTTAACTATAACAGGAGACTAGGCAATGCATGCTAGCCTTAATACAAATTAAATGAGCTGTTCTTCAGAGGATTCAGAGGATTTCACAAGATAGGGTGCAATCTATCAATTTGTCTCCATGCAATACAATTTTTTTTCTAAAGGTGTGTTTAGGTGCACTGTGGTGTGTGTGTGTGTGTGTGTGTGTGGGGGGGGGGGGGGGG
>NW_019773911.1:0-24112 GCF_001039355.2 Lingula anatina | reverse complement strand
TGGGGATTACAGGGTAGCACATACTCAAGGGGCCCTTTGTTATCTATACCTAAGATGTATAACCACACTGTTGCCATGGCCAGTTTCATGGCAAATCACAAAACCACAAGTTTGTGTTAACTTAAAGACCACAAATATTGGTTTACCTCAATCCTTAAACATAAGCTTTTTCTTCCTTTTTTATAAAGTACACACTATATATATATATATATATATATATATATATATATACACACACACACACACACACACACACACACACACACACACACACACACACACACACACACACACACACACACACACACACACACACACACACACACACACACACACACACACACACACACACACACACACACACACACACACACACACACACACACACACTTCAGGGAACTAATGCTGATTTATCTGGTAAAATATTTTGGTCAACTTTTGGGTGTTATGCGATAAGTTCTTTACATTTGTAGCACTCTAATTAAGTCTGTGTTGTGAAGTCTACACCTACCTGAGGCACACATGTGTCCACGTTTTCCAGGGTCACAAAAACATGCACCAGTCACATGATCACATTCCCTGCCACCACAACGACAAGTCTGGCTACAATTTGTGCCAAACATACCAGAGTCACATGCTAAAACAAAGGAGGGCAAGGGTCTTTCATTAGCAGGACAGAGGATGCAACAAAGCAAGTAAATCTATGTTCCCTACATCAGATGACATGCTCACTAACATGCCCCTCATGCTACAAAGCTTTGCACTTTAAAAAGAAATGACAGACATATTATCAAGGTTACTGATATGCACCCACAGTTTTAAAGTATGTCAAAGTATGTGACAACTCTCCTCTAACTAAAATATCTTTCTTTACTCTTGAACTTATCTCCCTTGAATGTAGTATCAATACAGTCTTCCACATGCTAATGTAATCTAAAGTAAAACAAAGATAACTTTCTTAAATCTCATATGTGCATTGTCACTGACTGTTTTTTTTTTTCACAAAAAAAAGAAAGAAAGAAAAAAATACATAAATTATTAACTAGTTAATTAGGTCAAAAATACAACAGTTTAAATAAAATGTTACTAAGAACTGCACCTTTATTGCACACAGTTCCTATCCAGCCAGACTGACACTTGCAGCTGCCGTCTGCTGGATCACACGTGGCATTGTTCTGACACAAGCAACTCTCTTTACAATGCTCACCATAGAAACCATCAGGGCATGCTGAAATGATAGAGGCACTCTAAGATCACATGTTCCTTAACATTCTTCTAGTTTATATCCACGCAAAGTAAGCAAGTGGATAAATAACTTAAAAACAACATGATACAGGGTCACATTTCAACAAGGATTTTTTCTAGTGCAGAAACAATGTGAAGCCCTTGAGAAACAAAATGATACCCAATATTAACTTAACTATGTGAAGGAAATTTGTAAAGAAATAAATAATCATTCCAAACATTCATAAATATAGGTATGATTACTAGTATTTAGCATTCTAGGTATGTTTTTAATACATTTACAGATTCTATGTAATACATAACATATTATATATAATTTTTTTTAATTATGAAGATTCTGTCATCAAGGTCAATTCACTGGCAACGAAAGATACATATACTAAAGTAGCTTCATCAATATCATCAATGTGTGCTCACTCTGTGTACAGTTCCTCCCTATCCATCCAGGTTTACAGGTGCAGTCTCCCTCAGTTTGGTTACACAACTGGTTGGCATGGCACATACAGACACCCATACATCCATCACCATATCTTCCTTCAGAGCAGCCTGTGTAAATATAGAAATACATCAACAACAAACCAAGAATGGTACAGTGCTGGGATGTAAATACATGAAATAATACATCAACTTGAGAGAACTACAACTGAGGCTAATTTTCTGGCACCTCTACCTCTAGTGACTTATGTGTTTCTAATGATACTGGAATAAATTTCTTTAAAAATAATACTTTAAATAAATAATCACTGACCTTGACATTCACCATTCTTTTCCTTAGTCCCTGGACAACATATCATCTTAGTTTGGTAAGCAGTTTGATAAGTAGTATAAGTTTCAGTGCTATATTCAATTCTAAAAGAGAAAAATAGATATTTGTATTACCTTGATACATTTATTCTCAAATGATTTTGAATTAAATATATATTTATTATACATAAATTTAGATATAATTTTTTTACAAAGAAGTTTATACCAGTTACTTTGATTTATAAAATGTTGGGCCAGTTTCACAAAAGAGCATAAATCCAGAATTAGTAATGACTTAAATGACTTAAATTGTGGTCTAGTTCAGGATAAATCTTTAAAATAAAGTAAATACAGGGCTAAAAAAAGTCCTTTCTTTCTTTTCATAAAACAGGCACAATATTTCATTCATGAACTGATTGACCTAGGGTAAAAAAAGTAGAGTCTATTAGTTAAATCTAACTTTCTTAAGGAGATAACAAATGCTCATTTTGGCCATAAAAATTGGTTAAATATAATTTATTATATATCTGTGAGTTGTTAACAATGTATTTATTGTGAAATATGAATCTCATACTAGTTATGCACTTAAGTTCCTTAATTTATTCTGAGAAAGTGCCCCTGTGGTACACTCATACTTGTAATTTTAAGTTTAAATGAATTTTCAGTTTTCCTCAACTTTTGTTGGAATGACAACTTCAAAACTGATCGATTCTGATTTATGTTCTCTTATGTGTCTTGAATGTAATACTATAGCTGCATTGGTCAAATGTGTCCAGGATGTATACTTATATATGATCAGTTTAAAAGTCAAGTTAAGGATGTCATTTTGTACAGTCACACGGGGTTACATGAGAAGCAAATCTTTGACTGAGAAGTACATCTGTATCGAATGCACCTTTAAACCATATCATTCACCTTCTTCAATCAGTTCAAGTGTTCAATCGGTCTAGAAGCCATTTAGTGCTCTGCCTGGAAGTCTTCTCTTTTATAAGACTTAGAGTATAACTGAATTTAAGTGACCACTCTGGTAACCAACATTGCTATGAAGCCAATATTATGTAATTAGATATATATATAGATGGAAATAAATGTAAGGGTCAGTAATTAGTAGTTAGAGAGGACACCATATGCTGATCTCTAAAAAAAACAAGCAAAACATGATATTCTGTTAGCACAGTCATGAAGCCTCACCTGTATTTTGTGCTACATCTGCTAGGAAACAAGAATCTTGTCCAACCAGAGCAAGAGGGCTTGTAGTTGATGACTTTTGCAGTCATTTTTGTCAACAGCTTGCTTTCCATTACACTATAAAATAATGCCAAATGTCCATACCATGGTGTATACAGAGACATACCATTTCATCTCATACAACAGCAACATTAAATAAAAACTGGTATACACAAAGAATTAAGGAATCAAATTTAACAAAAACATAATGGAACATAATGCCTGGGATTTATTTTTGACAGTTTACCTTCATCTTGATGTATCACCTGAAATTCTGCTTCAATTTCTATCATCAATATTGTTTATAATAATATGTATTCATGCTGTTTAGAGTGACCATTGATCATGACCGCCACACATTAATTTTGTCATGTATATTTTCAAATAAAAAATTGAGAAATTACCTATATGTAGTGAATAGAGAACAGATTTCTGTTGAACCTACCTTACTGTTTGTGTACATCGCTTAGGTACAGCTTTATTGTGATGTACCATGTCCATAAGAAATATAACAAGGAATATGCCGATTTGACCCTTCATCTCGCAGGAACAAGAAATCCTGAAAATACTAATGAAAAGTGTCTACTTAAATTTGTTTTTCGAAATTACCAATTTACAGTCACCAAAAACAAAACCTCTGAAATATTGTCTTGAACATGAATTCATTCACATCACTTAAAGGTTAACTTTTCATAAAATCGTGAATTATTGTTTTATGCCTTATAAGTTATTTATTACTCTATCATAATTCAACAGAGTTACACCTTCTTGACAGTTATCAATTTCCAGGAAGGGTCATCTAAGTACAAGTAAAAACTGCCCCTTGTAGTTGTACTCATGTTAATCAGTCCTAGTAGTGAAATCTACTTTGTTTTACATTTTTAAAAAAATAAATTTAGGGTTTACAAGGTGTAAATATGTATGTTTCTGTCAACAAAATATATGCACACAAGACCAGTGGCAGTGAATCATTCGCACTCACACTCACAGATACGCTCCAATTAAGTCAACACAAACTTTTTATAGTTCCTTCACTTTCACCAACATATCTTACCTAGCGCGCTACACAGGTGTTTCTGGTCCCGAAGAAAATAATCAACAAGTTACGATCGCTGGATGGCTTTATATTAATACATCCTGGTAATGAAAGGGTGCAAAAGGGGGCTACATGCCCACACCTCCATATTTAAAAACCTTATGGCCTACTTGTTGCCACTTAAATTGCCTATGACCTATTTAAATTGACCTACATAAAGCGACCAATCATTTGTTGCGTTTCGAATTCCACTGACGAATCAAGTCCATGTTTTGAATTAGAAGCGACCATTTTAAACGAGGCCAAAACACAAGCCGCGATAGTCCACAGTACCTACAATAAGCATTGACAAAAGCTCGGATTCCTTCGAAAAGGGATATCTGATAAGGTGAGAAATCTATTTAGATAAATCTGTTAGAATTAAGAGAATGAAATACTGCCCAAACCTCTCCATTTAGACAGGTGCAAAACTTTTATGCAGCTTTTAAAATACTGAAGTTAAACCTCAGACATTTGACGTTCCTTCATCATCATGTGCATTAAAAAGTGTCATGTTAAAATAAATGCAAGTTTAAGTGAATGGTGTTATTGCCATCACTACGGCTCGTACGAGCCTCATGCACCATGCTATAGATTTCAAGAAGTATTAAGAATGGGATTTTTTTTTTTTTTTTTTTTTTTTTTTTTTTTTTTCAAACCCTCTTCAATTTTTTTTTAAAATTTTTTTTGCCCCTTTTAATCAGTATGCCCTTAAAATTCTTTAAAAAATGGCCCTTGACCCCTTTTTTTTTTNTTAAGAATGGGATTTTTTTTTTTTTTTTTTTTTTTTTTTTTTTTTTCAAACACTCATCAAGTATATTTTCAAAATATTATTGTGCCTCTGATCAATCAGTATGCCCTTAAATGCTTAGAAACATGGCACTGAACCCATTTGTATTTTATTAGATGTCTTCTACATCAGATGACAGTTCAACCCCAATGCTGCCTGAAGATTCTCCAGGAAGTTCTATCTCTAGCAGGCTACAGGTTAGTAAAAGCCATTCTCTGCTGGTAGTGGCACTTTTATTTGTAAACATGTCTTTTCTAGTGCTAGAATATGAAAGATATATTTGTAGTTGGGGTGTATATGGGTGTTAAGTGTGTAATAGTATTACAATGTTCATAAATGAAGTTCATAAATTTAGTTTATGATTTTCAGTTGTTTTGAAATATTTTTGATTTTCAGGATGAATATGATGAACTTTTAAAATATGCTGTAGTGGTTCCCAAATTTGACCCCAGCACTCTTCCACAAACACTTGCAGACATCAGAGAATCATTTCCCCAGAGAAGGGAAATGCCTACTATCCCAGAAAGACATGTTACTATTTCTGCAGGTTTGTTTCCTTTTGACTGAAAAATCCTGTTTTTGCTATGCAATCATTCAAGGTCTTGGTTATCAGTTATATATGCAAGACAATTTTCTAATTGACTTAGTTTTGAGACTGATGGGATTTTGGAAAGCTACAAGTACAGTCTTGCTTGATTTTCAGAGGTGGTGTTGGTAAGCTTCTTTATTTTTGTATACGTCAACTTATACTTTTAGAATGAATAAGGTTTTCATTCAATCTTCAGGTCATTGACTAATGTGGATAAGACACATTATATAATAACAGATACTTTGACTTTTTTGTTTTGCTCAAATAATTATTATTGTGTAATATCTTTATTTCATTATTTGGTATATTTAAAGAGGAGAGTTCACCAGGTGAATCAGTTGAAGAGGAAGAGAGAATCGAGGATAGGAATAGCTCCTCTCAAACAGGCAGAGCGCAGCAGCCATATGTTGACCCCAGTCAGCAAGGTCAAAGGGCACCATCTAGGTCACATGTGTCAGGTACAGGTTTCTTCACTTGGGCCTGTATCACAAGATTATGAAAATTCAGATTCACTTGTATAAGGTTGTAAAGAATCCAACCAAGTCGTACATTTTAACTGTAATATCTGTGGATCATTCGGCACTACATGGTCATGGGCATATATTTCAAAGTCTTGGATTTAAGGTGTTGAAACTGAAAAATGAAGATTGTGTGTGTGTGTGTGTGTGTGTGTGTGTGTGTGTGTGTGTGTGTGTGTTATAAGCTTCAGGTGGACATTTAGCACCAACTTGTACAAGTCTTGTATTAATAAGGAAAAAACATGAATTTCAGAATGCCACACCTTTAAAAGCATTTTGTGGTCAAGAAAATAAGGTTGCTAGAGCTTTGAAGATAAGTCTGAATTATAATTATGTCCTTACAGCACAGCTGCAAACCCCCAGTAAAATGGCTGGACTTGGTGGACAGGCCCCGCTGACCCCTGAGAGTGAGTCTTCCACCCTGAGTGCCAGCCCAGGGGAGGGTTCACCTGAAAGTCAGCCTGCTTACTCCCCCACTGTGGACCCAGATGTTGGCAGGATGGAGCAGTACCTTGACGTGTGGTGTGGGGACTTGAAGAGAAATGTCTTGGTGAGTGCCATGTGCCAGGAAATGTATCTGTATGAATAAAACAAACTAGAAAATAAAACGTAAAAAATATGAGTAAATGTCATAAAAGCACTTGGCTTTTTACTGTTACTTGGTGCTGAGTGGTAATTATTATATAAAACAAAAAACAATTACTGTAAGGGTCATTCGGTGGTATTTGGTCCGCAGACCTCAAAATTTAAAAAAAGAATCCTACTTATAAAACTTATAATTTCTGAAACCAGACACCATAAGACACCAGAATCCAAAAGAAATTTTAGGTTTTGATGATTAATTATGATTTTATCTGGAAAACTTATAAAATAGTGTTACGGAAGGACATCTTATGTCCTTAATGTATATGTAAAAGAGAAATGAATTGGAAAATGCATTTGAATGCAGTAACATGAACAAATGAATAAGATAATTAAGTTGTCATTGGTAGCCAGTTACTAGACCTCCATGTCCAAAAGCTTGAGTAAACCTGTGGATAATGAGTCAATTTGAGTGCAAGCATAATAATGTGAAAAATACAGTGGTTTTATTGTTTCTTTCTCTGTCTTAAGAAAAGATTATATAATTGAGCATTAATTTTTTTTTTTTTTTTTTTTGAAAAGTGACACTTTAGTGGATGCAGTTTGTATTTTAAATGTATATTTTTGCTCATTTCAGAATGAACTTAGTAGAATGAAGATCAAAACCATTGAACATGGACGCCAGCAACTGCAGAGAGAAAAAGAAAAGTATAATTCATCTCTCGATATTCCTTTTAAAAAAATATGAGAACAAATAGATAACATTGTTTTCATTTCAAATTTGGGTAATGAAAAATCTATTTTGAATTTGTTGGCATTTTTGTGTGTTTTCTAAAACCTGTTGATTTAATAGTCGGATCTAAAAGACTGTTCCTGTTTTAGGGTAGAACCAGACATTATCCACACTCTACATCTGTATGTAGACTAATAACACTAAACTGTGTCCAATAAACAATTTTTACAAACGTTAAGAAGTACTCAGTCATGGTGATATGATAATTTGGACCAACAAATCTAGACAGTATATACATCTTAATAAAACTAATTTTAGGCATGCATTGGAGGTGAACCAGCTCCAGAATGAAATGGAGGGACTGAAAGAACTTCTTAATACATATGAACAGTCGATACAGAGGAAGGATGAAGTGATCTCCAACCTCACCAGAGGGCTTCAGAAACAGAGGGAAAAGTTTGAAATGCTGAAGACATTTTGTGACTGGAAAATCCGGCATAGTGAGCAGATGAGAGAGGTAACAATATGTTGAAACTTTTTTTTTCTTTTGTGCTGCCAATAATAATTTATTATCTTTTAATTTAAAATCCCACCTTAAAATCAAACTTGTTAGTGTGAGAGGTTGTTTTAAGAGCACTTTGAAGGGCAAATCTAAATCCCTAATATAAAACATATATATATATATATATATATATATATATATATATATATATATATATATATATATATATATATATATATATATATGTCTTAATTAACATCCCTTTAGGGCATACTTGTATTCTAAATGACAAGATTGTATCACATACCCATTGGTAAAAAATGGAAAAAAATGCATGTTAGAACGTTTGCTTTATTGTTGTAACACTATGATAACAACAGCAACTTGTTTGATTTATCTCCTGTAGAAATTTGCCACCAACTTGGCCAGGAAGCACTACCACAGGACCCTGTCACAGAAAGTGTGGGCCTCCTGGCATGCCATCATAGAAGCCAAGTGGAGACAAAGAGTAGAGAAAGCCTGTCAGGCTAAAGCACAGGAAGTCTGTATAGCTCTAACCAATGACTACGAGACAAAGTTAGCCTCGGTGAGTTGTGCTGAAGTTAAAGCTCGTCTCTTTATAGTTTATTAAATAGTTTGGCTACCTGTAAATAGTTGGATAAATACAATGGCACTATCAAGTAAAATTACTAAATGATAAAAATGAAGATATTGGTGGATGCAGAAAACCAAAATAAAATCCCATTGTATTAATTTAAAAAAATGATAACTAGTTTTAAAAGCTTGCTGGTCAACATTGAAGCTTGAATAATGCACTTAAAAAATCTCCCATTGAACATTTAGGTCTTTTAAATGACTTGGTTATCCTTAGGGAATATTTGTTAGTTTATCTAGGTTCTAGAGGATAGTAGTCTGTGATCAGGGTAATTAGTTATCTTTATTAACAATTTTTTTGTGTGTATTGAAGCACCTTTTACTGAGTAATTCAAGCTTATACTTTCTTTGCAGTACAGCATTTAAGTTCCTGATAAATTATCTTAAGTGCTCTTTCCCGAGATTGCTCTTAAAGTCAGAGAATTTGTTAGTTAAACCAAAGTGCCAAACAAGTGAAGTGCATTTTAGGACTGTCTGGTACAAGGTCATTAACTTTGAGGCCTTGTTTCAGGTTTTGTAGGAAATTCATCCATTTGTTTGTTTGTTTTTTGTGTGATTTTTGTCAGTTTATGGTCAGTAGATATTCAGGTTCCAAGCAATTAGAATGTTATAACAATAAATAAGCATCAACTAAACAGCCTGAAGATTATGTCATTGTGTTTGTATACCATAGCTGAATGAAGCACTGGATGCAGCCAGAACAGAAGTCGGCCAGCTGCATGCTGAGAGGGAAAAGTACGAGGAGACAATGAAGAAGGCATTCATGAGGGGAGTGTGCGCCTTGAATTTGGAAGCCATGTCAATGTTTCATGAAGGAGAAGACGGAAATGGCCAGGGTAATTGAAATGGAATTAGATTTGTCATCTTATTGGTCATGAATTCCAGTCATCTGATGTATAGTCTGCATAAAAGCTTTGGGGAAGGGGGTTGGTTCTCGGCCTGGTGAAATACTGATATTGCCAAGGTGAAGAAGTAACCAATCAATAAAATTATTCTTTTATGGTTTAAAGCTTATGTTTATCCAAGAGGATCAGCTACAGTTTTCTTACAACTCCAATAAATTTCCTTAGTCTTGGCATGAGTAATTTCAGTTACTGTAACAGTCAATGGATTATTGTTGTAGTTTCCTCAGTTAAGTAGCTTAAATTAGTGTTTTCAATACACTCAAAATGGTAATTGAACAGCTTTTAAGGTTACTAAGGCTTTATATTCGCCGATAAAATTCTACACTGGATGCTTCTATCACATATATTCAGGTGATGGTCAGAGTGATGGTGGGTCCCCAGGGGATGGGGGCAGTGGTGGTGGTGGTATGGTCATACCCCAGGAACCTGTATACAGCACTGAGAGCCAGCAGAGGTTGCCCTCCCATCTCACATCTACGTCAGCGCCAGCCCAGCCGAGGGTGGTCACAAGTCAGGCTGCACTCTCACACTCTTATGTAGCACAGACAGCAAGACCACAGGTATTGCTGCTTTTGTGTCAAAAAAACATTTTAGTAAATATTGAGTACTCATTCTATTTTTCTAACAACGGTTATCAAGAAAGCTAGTGAACTAAAACCTTTTTCGTCTACCTCATAATATTTATCAAATGATACTGTGTAGAATAATAGCATCAATTTTGAGAAATGAAAGATTGAAGTTCTGCAAGTGTTTATTGTACCACCAGCGTAGGCGNATTTTTTGCATATTTTGAAAATTCTCTTTGATTGCATTTTTACAGCTTGTCAAGCACAAGACTGGTGGCTGTCTTCCTTTTTTTGTGTATGTGGGGGTCTATACGAATGTGCTTGCTCCAGCTGGTGGTACAATATTCGGAGGCGGTATCGCCTCTCTGATCCTCTAGTTTTTGCAACCCCTTACTTTATATGCACACTTGATACTGCCTAATGATAGGCATTAGTACCTCAGTTATATTTGAAGATATTAGTCCACTAATGGAACCATATCTGTCTTGTACTTTCAGATGTCCAAGCAGGTCAGACCTACGTCCAGTCTGAAGGGTAAAACAGTAACTGCAACAGTCTCAGCAAGGCCGGACGTGTTAAGGAGAGGTGACCGCATAGGTGGTGAAATACCCACTATGGGGTTAGCACCACCTATGAGTTCAGTTTTAGTAGAAAGACATCAACCTGTAGTGAAAGTAAGTGAATTTAAAAAGTTTTGGGGTTTAAATGGCCTTCTTTTTCTGCAAAAAAATTTGCAATGTCAGGGTGCATAACATCTATTACACAGTAAGCAAATTTATTTTTAACATAATTTATTTACAATCTTCAATAATAGATATGTTCTTTCATTTTCACCAGGAAAGTGGTTTTCAACAACATACTTTTAGAAATTTTTATGATTTGTATGATTTACCTATTTCCATTCCATCAAAGACTTGGACGTGCTACTGCCTTGCAGTACTCAAGATATGAGTATATGAACGGCTTAAAGCTTATTTATTTATTATACCATTGATATAATTATTTCCAATTGCAGCAAACAATTGGCCATGCCACCGCCATGCAGTACCCAAGATCGGGTCAACCATTACAGAGACCTGGTCCTACACAGCCCAGGATAGTTCAGAGGAAGATAGCTGGACAGACAGGCCCAGTACACTTAGGGTCTCCCAATGTACACACAGTCAAAGTGGTGTAGTGATTGGTGCTCTCTTGAAATGTTGATTTTATTTCACTAATTAATGTATTTCATAATTGGAATGTAACGGTGATATTTTAGGAATAACATTTTAAACCTCATTGGATGTAAGTTCATTCTATCAATATAAATGTTAAAATGTGGAAGTGTTTTAAGGCTAGTATGGATTTTTATCACCTCAGATATGATCTTATCTTGTATTTTTAAATAATCTCATGATTTTTAAAAACGTGTGACAACTGTAAAGTGAACTTGCTTAACTGATGGTGTTGTAAAAAGTTAAAATGTTGTAAGTGTTTATTATACTAAAAAAATGTGAACATTATTTTGAACAATAAGGCAAAGGAATAAATGACTTCTTGTTAGATATCTTTTATTGGCTTTTTATAAAATTCAAGTTCTTCAGCTGACATATTACACCAAAGATAAAAAAAGACATCCACTGTCACAAAAATGCTAAGAAGTCAAAGGACCTTTCAGCAGGGTTACTGATCAAAGTTGTCTTCTGGGTAGTCTACGAGGAATTGTCAGAGAACTGTAAGATATTCTATAACTCAGTTTTGTCAGCTACCAGTTAATGGTTTCTGTGCCACAAAATACACACAGTCGTAGACATACTTCAACATAGACTTGGGGTTCTCTGTATACCCGGACTTGATATTCGTCTTCTCCTCCTGAAACAAAGAAAAATTAAGGTTCTGATTCTCGAGGTGTTCTAATTACATGGGCGCTGTTGTATTATATTTTACTGACACAAATGTCCTGGCAGTGGCAGCACTGAACAAGCACTTAGGGTGGTGTTTATCACAGAAGACAAGTTTCACCTTGTATGGAAGTTGGATAATAAAAAAAGGGTTCATTAGTTAGGAAAATAACTCCAGAATTTCTTGGTATGTTCTTTATAACAGATATAACTGTTTCCTTTCCATGTTTCTGTTTCCTTAAAACCTTATCATGTATAATGTTCAATCTTACCAGGATTAGGAAGCCCAACTGCAGTATAACCTTTTTGACATCTTCATAGCTGAGCTCTATTGACAGTTCATTAGGCATGTCGGCAAAGTGATACAGCAAAGGACCTATAAATAGATGAAAAAATCTCTACTTGATTTTAAGAATTAAAACCTTAAAAACTGTTAAAAAGAGTATATAATTAAATTTTTTGGTCAGTTATTTGTAACTTACACTGGGTTCCCATGCCTAGATTGATCTAATAGGATCGATCCATCTCCAAGGAGTTTCTCATTAAATTGCTTTCAGCAGCAGCTTAGATGTCTGGCACGCCTACTGAAGCTGCTAAACAATCATTAATTACCCGCTAGCAGCTTCAGTAGGCATGACAGGCATTTAATCCACTAAAGTTGATAGCAATTTACAACAGTATGATAGTGTCTGAGAATGGTCCCTATGTTTTGTGCAAAGCCATGTCAACTCAAACTTGGGAATTTTCTTGAATATGTCTTCAAAGATAACTAGCTTTCCAAAATAAACCATAAACAGTGTTTCATGATAGTACACAATAAATGTAGCTGACATACTTAAAGGCGCTATTATCACCTATGACAATCATTTACAAGTTAATCACAATTTGCTTTAAGGGTTTGGTTTAAAGAGAAATAAAAAGAAGAGGTTACCAAGCATATAAATCTTTACTAAAATGCACCTTAATGGTCTAAAATTCTAAGCAGTTTTTGCTAAGACTGGTTTTAGTCTTTAGTTGTTTTTTGTCAAATGGACCATGGGTGTGTTTGTTACCAACCCATATTTATCCAGTAACCTCCTGGTTTCAGTATTTTCCATATTGTTTCCAAATAGGCAATCACATTGTGAGCTGTGTCTATAAAAAACACTGTTGCTATACAGTCCCATGTATCTGAAAAAAAAGACACTGTCATGTAATCAGAGTTGTTGTCTTCTGCAGTAGAGAACACATACACATTCAGTCTTATATTAGTTCCTAGATGGCAAGGTTTTGGGTAAAGTGAATCTGATCCTCTATACGCAAATATGTGCCTCTTTAACTTTTACCTCTACTTACATACATTTACACCAAAAGAAAACACTCATAACTATGGCAGTTTCTGTAATCAACAGACATAATTGGAGCTTTTGTTCCTCAATAATTTTATGTCTCTTGCATCAGCTTCTTTAAGGAATGAGGCCACAGATGCTGATTACAGAAAATATCATAAAAGTTAAGTGATAAACACAGCTGATGAAATCATTTTCTATTAAAGGTAAAATGTGCTGAATTCTTTTATTTTGATAAAAAAGCTGAACTTTTACCCACTTTTTATAAAAATAAATAAAAATTTTACCTGCTTCTGTATAAACTTCTAGGAAATCTCCAGCAGCCATAGAAAACTCAGACTTTGACGGCATCTCTGATGGGTTGATGTCTGGGAATTTCACAGCTTTCAGTTGATCCGCATTTGACATGTTGTTACACCACTGATGCACCCAGGGATGGATAGTGTAGATCTCAATACTGTGACATCTTAACAAATATGTGAGAAAACATGTTATCATATGATGTCTGTAGTATGCATTGATTTGAAATGTGACAGTTGGATTGTGTGCAAAATTATGCCAAAAAAATAAACTGTTATGAAGATAATGAGAGTAAAAAATATAAATGTGATTGAGACCAATATGAACAGCCTTTCTCTCTTTTTTTTTTTATCTTTCAAGAAAGAATATCACCGCTCCCGTATTGAATCTGCTGATCAGAAAACACTTTTCAAGATCGTGGACCAAATATCGGAATCAAAATCATCTCAACTGAATGTCCTCCCAGACATGGAAATCTCAGAGCTCCCTCAACTTTTTTCAAATTACTTTACAGATAAGATCAAGAGCATTCGAAATGATCTCGTTTCTTATTCTTCTGTAGAAATCTCAGAAACCCCAGTTACCTGTACTCATGCAGTATTGACTGAATTTTCACCTGTATCAGAAGAAGATGTTTTAGCATTAATGAAAAGCATGAATTCTAAATCTTCTGCCTTAGATCCTGTGCCAACACATATTATCAAAGAGTANGGGTGCGTATTCCTGTCCTGTCAGAGACTACCTCACGGACAGGGAAAGGCAGCAGGTATTGAAGACAAACTTCACACCCCGTTTTTATGAGGTAACGGGGAAAAATGCCGAAAACCCCTCAATAAATTTCCACGTGTTGACGGAAACCTGTGTGCTCGCAACTGCAAGATGGCGGCAATGCTGTATCATAGCAACCACGCGGGACTGCGAGAAATTGCGTTATCAATGCAGAGAAACAATAGAAATGCACCAAAGCACAGTGCGCGCTACCTTGATAATAAGCTGTTCAGACGCCCGTGGAGCTATCAAAACAGATTATGTGAGACAATAGGCGAATGTTTACCCGAACGCACATAGCTTCAAAGGAAGATGCCGCGTTTCTTGTCCTTCTCTATTTAGGTCCAAGCTTTAGTTTATCAAATAATTCAAAAGAGAGACAAGAGGAAATACACAAACTACCATAACAACAAAAGATCACAATTGAGGAAACTTGAATACAATATACAGACTTCAGGCTGAAATTAAGAACCAATCGGATAAGGAGCTAGCAGTTAACCTAAAAAGGAACTCCACCAATCAGGGAATTAAAGGATTATATGCATACAACCGAAGCACAACTCACATGAACCAATCAGAATGAAGTAACATCAAGGAGACCCTAAACATCCGTGCACTCTTTTCTTATAACCAGATTAATTGTGGGATTAAGCATAAGTTTGTTTACACAGCAACTAATGATGTACCACCCCTTATCACCCTATGGGAAATGGCATGTGTGAGCATTTCAATCATACTCTTTTGACATGCTGGGTACTCTTGAGAAGGAAGAGAAGAAGAACTGGAAGAGCCCTTTGCCATTTTTGGTCCATGCGTACAATAGTACCATTCACCTTTTTCATTAATATTTGGCCAAGAATCTCATCTTCCTTTAGACATTTTGCTTGATAAGGATTGCCATGAAAAATCTCAGGAATGGTACACACAATACATGAAAGACTTTAAATCCAAATTACTCAAAGCTCACCATTAGCTAGAGAAAACCCATTTTCAGACCCGACTCTTGTGTTGTTCAATAAAACAAATAAATCTGACACATACAAGTGCAAATCATTACTTTTTAATGCTTTTTTCACCTATATAATGACCTTTAGGTAAATATGCTTTGATACCATGTTAGCAGTGTGATTTATATTGATTGATTAACATTCCATTTCAGCTGACCATCGAAAAAGACAAATACCATATCCGTGTTAAACGTGGGAACATAACTGTGAGGCACCTGCTGAAAGAGATATCCAGGGAATGTTTCCACTTTCTTTTGCATGGTGGTGACATCCAGGTGGAAGTGACTGATAATTAAGCCTAAGAAGTCTACATTGAGGCAGAGTGGCCAGGAAGTACCCTGTGTCCTTCTCTTCACGTCCAAGAATCCAAAACTTCTGAAGAGGACAAAGGATCTCCCGACTTCTGTTATTGGGTGTTGGTAACAATATTAACAGGAAGCCTGACAGTGCTTGGAAACTGTCACCAAATGGCCCTTTTCAGGTCCACTTCATATTGAGAAAGTATTTATACCAGTATGTTATGAAACCTTTAAAACACGCAGTATAATAGCAATTACATGTTCAATTCTGATCCTTTTCAAATTGCATATCGTAAGAACAGGTCTACTGAGGATGCTGTTGATATCACTTTACATAATGTCCTTTATGTTTTTAAAACGTAAAATCCCCAAATATGCACAACTACTCTTTATTGATTTAGCTCTGCTTTAATACGATACTGCTTTTTTAAACTGCATGAAAAACTGTGACGCTTCATATCCCTATTGTCTGACTTTTAAGTTTGCGGATGATACCACCTGCATTGTTCTTATTAACATTTCATGCAAGTTACGAGGTTCAGTTATAAATATCACTATTTAATATGGCATTCTTTCATTACTTAAGGCAAGAGAAATCCAGTGGTGGAAGGTCCAGAGGAAAGGTCCTACAACCTAGACAACAGAAGACCTCATGCTAGAATGGGTGGCCAAATGTTTAGAGACTACATTGGGCTACACCCTTCTCTTCTGGTTATGGATGCCTTTTCCACCCATACCACTGAGAGAGTGGTGCCGGCAGTACAGTGAGTGTCAGCAAAGCCAGCCATCATCCCAGGAGGGTGCACCTCTAAGGCCTAGCCCCTTGAACAAGCCATTGAAAGGCCATCTTAGGAGGCTGTGGTCTTAGAGGAGGTGTGAAGATGTCAATAAGTATGCCAGGTCTTACCGGTACCCATGTTCCATCCTCTTTGCTTATATTACCCACAACTCCTGGTCTGTTCTATATAAGTAATATATTTCTATTGCTCCTAATTTCAGGTGATATCCACCCAAATCGGGGTCCTCAAAAACTTCCTCAAAACCAGGTTGAGGGAGTAATTATAATGTTTGCTAACATTAGAAGCATCGGCGGTGAAAATGGTGCAAGATTTGCTAGAACAAAGAATTTTTGGGAGATAGAAATGGTGTCAACTGGATGAAGACCCCCCCTCCCCACCCTTGAAAGTCAGCATTAGAGGTATCGGAGGTTGAAGGAGATTTTTCAGGTGACGAGTGGAAGATCCACGCCTAGAAAATACGGTAGGAGAAAGTACCTTTGTTTATAGTTTGATCAAAACTGGGATGTTATTTTTTGTCGATGCAGAAAATCATTAAAACTTCTAGATCTCGCAATCACACCAGTCATTACACTACTTAAAATTACATATTTGTACAAAAAGACAATTAAGCATATGGCCAGTGGGCAAATTCCAACCAACCTCGTTTTTACCACAAATGCAATTTAAGTGGTAGACATTTCTCTCTTTATTATTCAAAAATATTTTCCAGGTGTTTGTGTTGTTCATGTCATCCAATGTCTGATGGACTAGAATGCATATGTTGTCGCAAGACCGACATTTTCATGATAACAGAAACATGGATCAATGAGAGAAATTGCAACTTTTTTGATGCAGACTTAAATTCCTCTTTAAATGGCTATAGTATTCAACACTCACCCAGGAATCATCGGAAGGGTGGTGGTATTGCTATTTTGGCGCGATCCAACTTGAAAGTAGTCAAAAACAAGTGCCTGGGATTCAAGTCTTTTGAATCTCTTGATGTGAATATTACAACTCGGAAAGATACATTGCATTTGGTTCTAATATATCGCCCACCATACTCTAAGAAACATAAATACACCATCCTCGACTTTCTAGAAGAATTCTCTAGGCTACTGGAATATACACTTTTCTCACCAGGTCACTTAATAATAGCTGGAGACTTCAATATCCACATGGACAACCACACTTGCAATGATGTCCGTAAATTCAAGGATCTGATTGAATCAATGGGACTCACTCAGCATATAAATACAGCCACCCACTCAAAAGGTCATATTTTAGATCTGGTTCTTACTCGCGCCGATTCATGCTTGCGGAGTTTTACCATCGACAACAGCCTCCCATCGGACCACGCCGCCGTTCACTTTGTAGCTGACTTTATTCGTCCACCGCCTATCAAAAAAGTGACCCATCGTAGGGACTTATCAAGACTTGATCCAGCAATACTTATTGATAAACTGAAATGTGTTTTTGAAAATACCGACCAGATCACGGACCCATGTATCTTAGCAGACTACTACAACACATCTATATCTAATGTCATGGATGAGGTTGCACCAGTTCTAACTAAAATAAAAATAGAGAAAACGCGGGCTGAGTGGTTTACACCGGAGCTGTGTGAAGAAAGGAAACATGTCAGGAAACTGGAAAGGAAATGGTGTCACTCTCACTTAGAAATTCATCGGCAATTGTTCATATCTGCGCGATCTCACTATCACTCTCTTCTTGTGGCACACAAGAAAGAATATCACCGCTCCCGTATTGAATCTGCTGATCAGAAAACACTTTTCAAGATCGTGGACCAAATATCGGAATCAAAATCATCTCAACTGAATGTCCTCCCAGACATGGAAATCTCAGAGCTCCCTCAACTTTTTTCAAATTACTTTACAGATAAGATCAAGAGCATTCGAAATGATCTCGTTTCTTATTCTTCTGTAGAAATCTCAGAAACCCCAGTTACCTGTACTCATGCAGTATTGACTGAATTTTCACCTGTATCAGAAGAAGATGTTTTAGCATTAATGAAAAGCATGAATTCTAAATCTTCTGCCTTAGATCCTGTGCCAACACATATTATCAAAGAGTGCATTACTGTTCTGGCCCCAGTTATTTTAAAGATAGTGAATCTCTCTTTTACAACAGGCATCTTCCCATCCAACTGCAAAGCAGCAATTGTTAGACCCTTGTTAAAAAAACAAGGCCTGTGCAAACAAGTGTTTAAAAATTATCGACCAATATCAAACTTGCCCTTCTTAGGGAAGTTTCTTGAGAAAATGGCATGTATACAACTGAATAACTATCTAGCTCAAAACAGTCTATATGGCAAGTTTCAATCAGCTTATAGAGAAGGACATAGCACAGAAACAGCTCTCCTAAGGGTTCATAATGACATCATGCTTTCTTTAGACAAACAAAAAGATGTTATTTTAGTCCTTTTAGATCTGTCTGCTGCATTCGACACCATTGACCACAACATACTTCTGCACAGACTACAGTACCGATTTGGAGTAAAAGATTTAGCACTTAATTGGTTAACCTCATATCTAAAAGATCGAACACAAAAGGTGTCAATTGAGTCGTTGCTATCAGAGCCCACTATTTTAGAGTATGGTGTCCCTCAGGGGTCTGTGCTAGGTCCATTGCTCTTTTNGCATTTTCTATAATTGAAGAGAAATCTTAAATGGGCAATAATATTTTGAATACATACAAAATCTTAATAATTGAATCAAATATGGAGCCTGTGACCTTTGGCATGATTGAAATATAACCTAATTTAGATGTTACCTAACCTCCGTAACGAAAAAAATACTGGACCATGTTTACACGTGCATATTTCTTTAAATACAGTAATGGTGTGGGTTAAAATTCTTCTACTACTCTCTGAATACCTCTTCATCAAAATAATATAAAAAGTTTTCCAGTTTTGCAAAGTTCATATCACTGCATTTCTTGTTTTGGAATTGTACCCCTTTTCGTGGAATGGCCGTTACTCGCAGACACAATAAAAGGAAACTGTCTTACTTGTTTTTCTCAAATCTACTGAAATGATTCAAAAGTAAATTATATATAGTCCCTTTTTTAGTTACAATCTGCATATCTTTCACTTTAGAGTCAATAAGGCACTTTGTCATATTTTGCAAATTAGAATATAGTTACCAGTTTTAATTCAGAGCCTTTCACTCAAACATTGGAAATTACGGTTCCGGGTGTCTGTTCCACAACCTAAGATGACATGTCCACGACAGGTGGCGCAATGTGATCCAGACATGTCGTAATAACGTAAACATCGATTTATTTTAGGCTTGTAGTTTTTACACACATCAACACAGTTATCAATATAATTTGAACTGACAAGTATCTGTAGATATAGAAAACGACTTTCATTTTTTCTGTAAAATATCAAACTTTTCTTCAATTTTATTGTGGAATAAAATATTAAATCAAATTGTGCATTCAATCTCACTGACAAACGCACTATAAACATTTTCACAGTTATTAATTTATTGATAGTTATTGATTAATTGATTGATAGTTATTTACTAAAGATAACATAAACCTTGTACATTGTATATACAAGCAAGGCGATCATAGGTAAAATGCTGAAATCAAAATAAAGTGTATATGAAAGGTGATCACAATACAAATAAATAAATTTTTATACAATCTTACTCATCTAAAAAGAAGTTTAACATGTCTTGGACATAACCTTACCACGTGGGCAGCTGGTTACTCTTACAGCCACACGATATCAACTGCACATATTCATATGCATACAAACAAACTGGCAGCTCACCTGTAAATTACATGGCCAATTTACATGCTCATTATGCTGTTAACAATCAAAAGGATCAATCGGGATGGGCCAGTTAGAAAGAGGAATAGATTGGGATCTGGCCTTTGACATATATTAATATACACGTGTGAATAAGACGTTACATCATTATTTCCTTTTGTATTACTTACACATTAACTAAAAATAAAGAGATGTATCATGAAACTCAAACAAGGCAGCACAGCTGCTAAATGTACATACAAAAAGCGCAAAAGAATGATGCACAAAAAGGTTATTTTGTCAATTTGGATGCAATATTACGTAATGCTTAACAACAAAATCAACACTACATTTTATTATGCACTACAGGTAATACGGATATTAGGAATATGTAACTAACATTAGGCTTCAGAAACATTACAGTTCAAGTTCATACACTGCATAAATTTTAAAAAAATATAATAATAATAATAACAACAACAATAATAATCAAGCTGTTTTTTCAATTTCAGCTGTATGTGTCAATCCTATAGTAAGCAGCATTGTAAGTTACAAAATAATAAGAAGCACAGCTCTTGCTTCATAACATTTGTGGTGGCAGTGCACAAAGTAAGTTTTTCGTCAATTTTGATGCAATATTACATAATGATTGATACCATAATCATCACCATCGTTTAATAAGCTACTATGCATAACATGGACATTAAGAAAATGTAAATACAATTTGTATATACAATTTGTCTTCATATCTGTGGGAGTCCCGTAAAGAAAATATCAATAGGTGAAAAATGAAAATGTCAAAAAAATGCACATCTTCCAGAAAAGGAAGGCAATCAGACTGTTTTTCCGACTCAAGCTGCATTTCAATCCCGTGAATTTTTTATGTAAGTTTGAGAATCATAAGTAAAATGTTGGTCATTATGGCGGTACTATCAAAAATGGGATTTTCTTCAATTTTAATTCAATATTACATAATGCTCAACAGCATAATGCACTGCTGGTAACATAAATATTGGATACATGTTATTAACAAAGCTCTTCCGGCCCATGGAAGTTCAAAGCCACACATTGAAATTGCCAATATGTGAAATATTAACATTTCACAAAACAATCTGAATAACTATCAGAAAAAGACGCCAATAAGACTTGTTTTCCAACTCAAGCTGTATTTTAGTCCTGTGTTTCTTTTCTGTTAGTTTGAGAAGAGTAAGGTTTTCTTCAGAATATCACTGTGGTGGGAGTACCAAAAATAGGTTTTCCCTCATTTTGATGCAATTTTACATAATGCTTATCAGCAAAAGCACCACCAAGATAAGATGCCAAGATATATGAAATACACATTTCACAAAACAATTATAACTTCAAGAAACAAAAAACTTTCGAACTTAATATTGATTACTCCTGTACGTTTGAAAACAATAGGCTTATCGGTTCCCTTGAACTATGTTTTCTGTATAGCATGTATACTGAAAAAAGTGATAAAACACCTTTACCTTTGGAAAAATGGTCCTATCAAGCTGATTTTCAAACCTGACCTGCATTCTATGTATATCCATCAGTTCTACAAGTTTGAAGACAATAGATCAAACGGTTTACCATTTATTGTGTAGTTAAGCTGATGGTTTACGTAAGGCTAGCCTTATTTGGTATGAGGTTCGAATCCGTGGTATTCAGTCATCGGACACGAAGACAGCAAAAACTTCAGCTTCTCCATGGGTACCTACAATTAATAAAAACAGATGTTTGTGAAATATTAACCAATACACAAGTCCCAGCTGATATTGGATACATATTGCACATCTTTGTAATTTTAAGGTGGCAAACACCTCTGCCTCTCCATGGGTACCTGCAATTAATAAAACAAGATGAGCGGCGCGCAGGTTTAACCTTCCACTGAAATATGCGGTAATATATATGGAAAAAAAAGGTGTTTTAGGTTTCAACCAGTTCAAAATTAGCAACTTTAAATTCACTTTTCTTTTTTACATTTTTGGGATTTAATTCACGTTAAATATGTAGCTAATTCAGCCACCACCTGGACAGAATAATAAATAAACACAAGGACTGGGAACTTTATAAACGACACTGTCACTGCGTGGTCATTGGCGCCACGTGACTACCACGTGGTCTCAAAGTATCGATAGGATTTGACATGATCAACACATATTGCCGTACCTAGTGCGAAATGTGTGAACGATGTCCCCTTTGCGTACAAAAACATTGGATATTCGGCATAAGTCTCATACCCACAGCCTGAGTTACTGGTTATAAGGAGCCAGCCATGGTCCCACGGGCAATTAACCCACGTTTTACTGATGTAGAAGGTGCGCGTATCTGGAACACTGGAAAATAATGAAACATTCGGCAATATTCCTGTTCCTTGACTTGACAATCGTTAGTATGACTTCAGAAATCTTTAGTGTGACTTCAGAAATCTTTAGTATGACTTCAGTTAAGAAAGACAGGGTTCATGCAGTGCAATTATACGTCAATTGTGCATTGCTGTTAGATCTGTAGCTTTGATGAAAAATGATAGTGACATGACCATGATATTTATCGTTTCATCTTTAAAAATTGGAAAAGGGAAAGATTTACCCGACAAGTCCGAAATGGTAACCATACACATTAGTATCGGCTGAGAGAATATCGACATAAGTAGAGGAGAGAAGACGATCTCTGGCAAACCATGAAAATTTATTCGTGCCGGACGCATTAAAGACGAGTTGGACGACTTCTACCCCATTAGTATCATACAGCGCCACCTTTGCCTGGAAAGATTTCATGAGCATTTAAAAGATCAATAAAAATTCGGTTGTACATAGATTATTTTCTCACGAGAGTGGGTTTCGGCCGAGGATAGCCACCAAAACGCATGTGCTCTAAACCAGAGGCAAAAACCGGAATAGCGGATTTTTCCGACCTCCATAAGGTGTAACAATATGATGTTACTTAATCTTCATTGATTTTGTTAAATGTCAGCGTATCCAATTACTGATGTAAAATCAGTAGGGAATAAGTGGAAATATATATTATTCATACAATGGTGTACATCTACTCAGAGGCTGAAGTGTACTTTCTGGGCCCGTGAATCCATTGTTTTGAACATCAGATGAAAACTTGTATATTCACCATAAGTGTAATAGCTTATATTTAAATTAAGACAAAGCTATCTTTCTGTCGATTTTGCTTCAGCTGGTATTGTTGAAACCATTATTTAGTTCAGGAAGTAATGAGCACGCCATAAAGCCTATTAAATACATTTAACATTTACAATATAATACATACCCGTGTTACACCAAGGGTCTCCCAGGCCCCAAGAGATGACGACTTGTAGTGCTGATGCAATGTGGAATTGAGTTTTCGTGCTTCTGCATTGTTTTCGTTCAGTGGCTGGGAAGAGTTCCAAAGATCTAAAACATTCCCTCCAGCTCTTGCTACAGCTTTGAAAATCAATGTCCATTCGTTCCCTGCAATGAAAAACAACTTTCTGTGTATGTTGGTTCTAAACACTGGTTTTATAAGTAACATGTTCGGATCCTGCTTTACAAGATCCGTGCCATCCACCTCAAAAATTCAATTTTCTTCACACGAACTGAGAATAAAATATCCTCACGTTAATATCTCTGCAGGATTTCTCGTGTTCTGTCATACATTCACTTCCGACATGAAAGCATCAAATTTTGACATCACATGGTAGAAATTTACCCACGTGCGAAATTAATTGGTCCAAACATATTGACGTAAAGTGATACGTGATACGCACATACGCCGAGCTTAATTTTTTGACTGCATGCAAATATATTTTACAATACCAAAGTGTATACCTGTTAATTTATAATACCA
>NW_019773910.1:0-25294 GCF_001039355.2 Lingula anatina | reverse complement strand
TTAGAATTTTGATTAGCTAAATCATAGTTCTTAACCGTGCTTAATGGCACCGTTTGCCCTCTAAAATACCAAAAGTTCGCGGGGCCCTTCGGCGGGCCCTGAACCCCACGCCAAGTTGGGGAGGGTCGGCTTCGCATCCACGCCCCCCCCCCTTCAAATAATCCTGGATCCGCCCCTGTGATGTGTACACGTAGATTCCTTACAATTTTTTTTTTTTTTTTTTGCCATTTACTTACTTTTGTTTAATAGAGTCTTATGTATTCTGCATGAAAAGACAAACCCCCATAGAACAAGGAATGAAGCACATCGAAAGCATAATTGTAATTAACGTTATCACAAAGAGATTTTGCTTCGGACTCGGATTTTCATGAAGACGCTCGGAAAATTGCGAAGGCTTCTTCATTTCAGAAAAATAAGAATTGCACAAGTTTCGATTTGCACCACTGATTATTGCGTCGTAAAGCAGAAAAGCGCGTTATTGCATTACAATAAAAAGTAACAAAAAATAAAGATTACTTCAGCAACATATCATTTTATATATTCTCTGATCATAAAAGTTGGTATTACCTGCAATAATCTATGCAGAAGTCAAATTTTAATCGAAGTTAACACGCATTCTTATTTAGCTAAATAGATGAAAAGATAAATGTAAACAAAATTTTCAAATAGTTTATATTCAAATAATTTATTATTGACAAAATTGTTAGTATAAAAAATACATTTGTTGTAGGAACGTTATATATCTATTTACATCATGCCTGACTTGTATTTACATTACTGAAGGCTCTTTTACAGTCACATTACTTGACATAGCTTTTCACGCAATACGTTTTAATGTCCAAAACACTATAATATTTATCAATCACGCAGACGTGCTTGGTCATGTACCTGCATGTCCAACTGAACGTTGTACAAATACTTGAAGCTATAAACAAAGCTTGCAGTTATATATCATAAAAGTTACAAATGTTCTTTTACGATCAACTGTCCAATTACTTATACTATTAAGATACATTGCTATACGATAGGCCTGCTTGTCGAAAGTTGATGAAGCAATGGTACAGCATTTCAGTGATCACAAAAGTAACGGGATGGCGATTAATGCTACATGAATGTTGAATACATTGAATCGCAAAAAGCACACTTTATATATATATATATATATATATATATATATATATATATATATATATATATATATATATATATATAAAATTCACCGTGAATTTCATTTTGAGTTTATGGAAAATTAAAGTGTAAGGGCTCTGGGTCTGAGCGGGCGCGGTGCAGAAGAAAACTCTATGGGCAAATTGTCAGTAGGGTAAGCAACCGGCAGATATTTCATCTCTGGAGACGCGTTCAGTAGACGCCAGCTACAGTTCCTCACCAACTCTATTGCCAGAATCTTCAGGATCAGTTTGGCGAATTCTTTGCCTAAGCAGCCCCGGGCACCTGCACCGAATGGGAGGTAGTTGTATTTCACTTCCTGGGAGTCTCCTTGGATGGCGTTCCACCTGTCGGGGTCAAATTTGTCTCGTTGTTGGAAGAAGTTGGTGGTCTCGTGCGTGTCTCGAATACTGTAAGTCACTGTCCAACCTTTAGGAACTTGCATGCCCTATGATAAGATAATGAAAACGTTTTTATTGTATTTGCTTTGGAAACCTAAACAGATTCTATTTACAAATTATAACTGCCGCTATAAAAAGGGGTTTTAATACTAAAATTCCAATCATTGCATTCGTCAACATTTTTTCTTTGAATGAACCATGAATGCACCTGATTTATATACAGTGGGGTTAGACGTTACTTTCATATAGCCTAAACACAGCAAAATGTGACATTTTCAAATTTTAACGGTAAAAATAACGGTAAAAAACTTACGTCCACATCGAATGTCTTGAGAACCTTTCGGAAGCCGCCGCCGACCGGTGGGTTGATACGCAGCACTTCCCGGACCACCTGGCTCAAGTAACGGAGTTCACTTATGGCGTCCAGATTCAGCTGGGTATTGAAATTGGCCTCTTGGAAGAGATGACGGTCGTAGAGTTCTTCGGCGATTCTGTCTACAACTTCGGTTTTCTTGCCAAGATGCATCATCAGGCAGCAGGCGGCGCTGGCGGTAGTTTGGTGGCCAGCGAAAAGCAGTTCTAGGGCAATGTTTCGAAGCTCTGTCTGGCTGAGACTGCCTTGCGGGGACTGGGAGAGCAAGAGCCCCAGTGCACTGGGATAGGACTGACTTCCAGACTTATGCCGACTTATGCATTCATCGATTTTAGTCAAAAGGAAATTTCGCGCCTTGATACCCTAGAAATGGATATAAATCGGTTGTAAGAAATGTTAATCTTTGTGGTCGATATTGAAGATGAGATTATATGTTAAAAGGTGACAAACGATAAATTTCTTTTTAAATGTATCCTTTCTTTTTAAAACACATAACATTTCACTTTATATTTATTCATAGTTTATGAGATAGGTTTCTTACCTTGTGCAATCCGCTGCCAGGTATGTTCACCGGGAAAGAAAACAGATTATCTTCAAAGTTGGCAAGGGCCTCTTCGACGTCTTTGCTCTGTGTGAAGTCGCAGCCCAGGAGAACCTTCGAGGTGATGCTGAAGGCCAAGGTCCTGCACTCCGGGTAGCCGAGGATGCGCCCCTTGTCGCACCACGTTCGGATGAAATTGTGCACCGTCTCCTGCATTTCTGGGACGTACGTACTGAGAGCTGAGTGCTGGAATGCTTTGGCAATGGCTATTCTGCGAGAGTTGTGTTCGGCCCCACCGGAGTGGATGACACCGTTCTCGCCCATGATGGTTCTCGTGCTACTTGGCCAACGATGAGTAACCAGCTCATCCTCGTGAGTCAGAATTTTCTGGACGTTTTCTGCGCCGATGACGCGAATGGTGGGTTGGCCAAGAAGGTGGGTTTTGTACACGCGGCCGTATTTCGTTCGTCTGTCGTTGTAAAATGCAGTTGGCTAAAAAAAGTGATAAATGCGTTAAGTGTCAATTTTTTAAAACCTAGCAGTATTTCTATGAAAGGAATA
Source organism: Lingula anatina (assembly GCF_001039355.2). Next base: position 22,251 of record NW_019773910.1, on the reverse strand, counting down.
TGAGCTGAATAAGGTAAATCAAAAAGTGTTTTACAAGGCAGAAATTATCTGCAGTTCGTTCTTACAAACGAGAGAGGACTCAAATCGCAGAGAGGACTAAAATTTACTTTACAAGCGTTTTTCGTTCATTCCTATTTTCATTTGATTACTGGATATTTTTTCTCACCTTGGAGATGAAATTAAGGCTCTCGCCAATGATAGGCCAGCCCATGCTTCCAGGAGGCAGAGGCAATTTAGAGGTCTGGTCCGTGGTGCTCAAAACGTACATTTGCCATAGTTTGCAGGCCAAATATAGCAGGAGTACGAATGAGATGAGGGACAGACCAACCCCGGACGTTGAAATACTGGTCACAGCCCTGAAATTAAAACAAGACATGTGTATAGATATATTTGTGTGTGTGTAAAATAGTTTTTTTACTCTATTTTTGCTGTCTATGAATTTTGTGAATTCAAATATTTATAAGAAATTTTGTTTCCTGTTGTTAGACTTACCCGAGAGCTGGAATTGCAGGAACGATCCACTCAAACATTTTCTTGTTGCTGAAGTTGTTTCAAAACTAACTTGCAAATCTTCTTTTTATCTTCCTCTGCTTTACTTCTTCTTAGTTTACTTTAGCTTTTGACGGTCACTCTCTTGGTATGACTTGATTCGATCTCTTGATGATTCTTCTTGCGTTGTCTTCGCTGTCTGTGTTTGGAGTTGTACTGTCGCCGTACGCTGGGAGAGCGGTATTTGTACCATTCTCCGCCGCCCATTGAGGAAACCATGACAATACAGATGTTCCGGTTGACAGGCCTTGGCAAGGTCAGAAGGAATCTTCACAGGTCATAACCTTATTGATGCAATAGTCCACAACGTAATGAATGAGTGGTCAATTATTTTATGGGGAGGACTAAAGGAAAAATGTTTTAAATATCATCAGCAGATGCCGTCACCATCACCAGTACCATTAAAACAAACCTTCGTGTTTTAATTTTAAGCAGGTAAAGGTGATAGAAAGTGCGTTCCATTATTTAGCTTTATACGTTAAGTACCATCTCTAGAACAATTTGGAAAAACTACGAAGAATCTGAAAAACTACGCAAGTTGCAAGGCCCAGCAACTTACGAATAATGCAAAATGACGGACAGCGCGGAAAACCTGTGAGGAGAGAAACGGTTAAGCATTCGTGAACTTATGAGACATTTTCCCAGAAATACATTTATAATTAAAGTAACAAAAAAGATTCGCGAAGAAGTAGCAGTTAATGAAAATGCATATTTAGAATTTTATTACGTTGAAATTCATGCCTGAGAACTCGAGTACTACCCCCCCACCCCCACCCCCGAATTGCTTCTCTTGTCTTCCCCTTCCCCCTTCCCCTGAAAAAAAAGCGACTAATTTGTGAAGAATCTCCAGTAAGTAAATGACACTGAAGTTCAATAGTGTTTATTAGTTTGATCTTTCCAACCTATGATGACCGGACAACTTTGTAACATTAAACGCCGCCGGTGCTGAGCCTGCGGTGGGCGTACCAGAGAGACTTTTCAAAAATGTAGGTTACTTTGCTGTCATCAGAGGCGAAGGCTAAGGGAACCTATCCCTTTTTTTTTAATCGTGTCTGGACCGTGAATTAGGGATCAAATTCAAGATGTTTCACTGAAGACTTTTAAGGATGCGCGCTATGATGACATGTGACGCACCACTTTCAAACTGCCATGGCGTTTTTCTCTTCATGCACTTGACTCTACCTCATAAACAACACACCTTATTAACATCGTCTCGTTTTATCAGCAGCAAATCTGTTTATTTTCAAACTGTTTATTTGCTTCGACCTTAAAGTCATTAAGGTGAGGGCAAGTTTAAAAACAACGTCGACGCTCCCTGTTTTTGAATTTAACCAAATGTCTTTACTTACTGTAGATTTAAGTTGTCACGCAAATCTTGGCTTTAAAAAGCAGACTTTATTTCGGTGCAAAAAAAGAAACTCTTCCGCGAATTCATACATAGTAATTGTTAAATTGGATTAAAATTTTCAAAGACGTTATTATAAATTGTTGCAGGTAAAAATATTGTAATAATGTAAATCTCACATGCTTATCTCACCAAGAAAGTTTTAGAAAGTCTTTTAAGATGAAAAATATTGCTTCTGTTGTGAAACATGTATGTGCAAGTAAGTGCGGGGAAGAAGTCCAGATGAAAGCAACACGCCGCCAAATATCTACGACTATCTGCTTTGACCAATTCATTTAACACACAGGAAGGTCACTTCAATTATGCCTACTCTGTGAACTGTAAGTTACTATTTTCATTTTGGCTCAATACACGAGTATAGGGCATTTAAAGTTCACCCATTGTAGGAAACCACGTAATTTACAATTAGAAAAATTCGTTGTCAAATGAATGGTTTTATCCACTGCCCTTGCTGGTGTTATGTTTCCCTGAAATCCTAACTTCTGCTGACTCGGAACATCAAAACAAGCATATCAGGTGCTTTTTCAGTTTACACGTGTGTCAGCAAAATAACAAGGTGTTATTGTACCTGGAATCTCTTGAACTTGTTTTTCACAGTTTGTTTGTAGTAAAATTATTCTTAAAAAGATTTTTTTCATTCATTCTATATCTATAGTAAATGATGTTATGCTAATATTTTAACGCACTTATATGTACTGTTAAGGCTTTCGATATATTTTATATTTTTGTTTATTCATTTTATAAGCATTTAATATGATTTTAAATATTTTCTTTTCCATATCAAATCTTTATGCTCAAATGAAAATAATGCCTCTTTTTATGCATAATTATTTATCAAAGATAACTGGTAAAGGTGCACTACGTGGACTTTTTTTGCTGTTTTAAATAACATTAAATTACGTTGTGGGACACCGGTAAGTAATACGCGCTGGAATAGGTAAATAAATGAGCTTTATTAAAAAGTATTAAAAACAGCAAGTTGGAAATATGAATAGAAATGTGGTCACATTTTCACAAATCACAGCAAGGTACATGTATTTGGCATACATTTCTGGAGAGATTCGATTTTTAAAAGGTGATTCAATTAAAAAAAAAAAACAGACAATCGTGTTTTATTTTCACGACACGAGAATTGTCGCCATTCTAAAAGTTAAAAAAAAAACAAATCAATCAAAATTATCAAAATCTAGAATAAAGACATTTGAAGAAGTAAAAAGTTGCCCCTTGGCAAAGGCACGAATCTCGACCATTTCTGGCCTTTTTTTATGTAAGCGTTACATTGTATCAAATGACCCTGCCCTTTCCTGTCCTACCCTTTTCCAGCTCATTTACCAAAAAGCACTGATTTAGAGGGTATCAGTGGTCACCAGTGGTCGGCTGGCACGCCCATGTCCACATCAATTGGCTTGACCGGGTCAGAGGGTCGTGAACTACTGATCCCATTAAACAGTATGAAATTATAGCCTGTCATTTGACCGGTGACTTAAGACACTAATGGTGCTTCTGTGCCTTATTAAGTCATGGCTTTTTACAAAACTATGTCTCTGTTTCGGACACAAGAGGTCATTGAGATCGTTTGGTGTAAAAAGGGAGGGGTCGGATGGGGGGGGATAAGATAATGTCTTTTAATATGGAGCGCGCACAGGATAGTGGTGACTAAAATTCAATTCATCTTTATTTTTTTCGTCTTTAATGTTAACATTTGAAGTCAAATGTGGCCATTTGACTTTGATCACCACATTAATTCCATTTTCTTTCCCCAAACACGTGTCTTTGAAATGCACAAAAATGAAATGCACAAACACACGAGATCTTTGGAGATGAACAAAATGTTTTAGCAATGCAGTCGTACTGGAAAGTGTTCAATTCATCAGAGGTATCTTTTCGAATCGTTGGGAAACATACTGTTTTGATGACCTCGGTTATACAGAGCAGTTTAAACTTATCATTTAATAAATTCAATTAATTCACAAACGTCTCGATTTTTACTCTATATTGGACTGGAAAATGGACAACACCTCGTAGAGATAAGGGACCTTTTAAAAAAATTGATTAAAATGTTGTTACGCAAAATCTCAGAACACTGATCAAGAACAACTCGAGAGTGAAAAGTGTTTTGCATGAAAATACAGGGCAACAGAGCTAAAGACCCGATAAACTGTTTGTAAACGTTAGCCTGTTTAGAATGACAAACCGAGTAAAAATGGGTGACAAAGGGGATGTCGTACAAGTAAGTGAATAAGGATTAAGTTATGATAAGATTTAGACACACTGACCAAGGAAATCGAAAATCGCGATTTCTGAAGTGTGACTATTGTAGCATTGAAAGCTTCTCGGTGGAAGGTGCCCGAGGAACGGCATAACTTTGCCCCGTGCCTTCGAATTAGGGCCACACTTTTTTTTATTTTTATGGATGACATCCTGCGCGCGCACCGATTTTCGCCCGTTCTCCGAAAAAAAAAATCCCCCCCCCCCAGCCCCCGAAGTCGGTTGTCGCAAAGAGGGCGTCTCGATAGTCCGAAGGTTCATTGGTCCGAAGGTTCATTGGTCCGAAAAGTGGTACCATTTTCATCGATTTTTTTAATCAAGTGNCATCCTGCGCGCGCACCGATTTTCGCCCGTTCTCCGAAAAAAAAAACTCCCCCCCCCCAGCCCCCGAAGTCGGTTGTCGCAAAGAGGGCGTCTCGATAGTCCGAAGGTTCATTGGTCCGAAGGTTCATTGGTCCGAAAAGTGGTACCATTTTCATCGATTTTTTTAATCAAGTGTTCATTGGTCCGAAGGTTCTATAGTGAATATTCGGACCAATGAACCTTCGGACTATCGCTACGGCCCCGTCGCAAACGTCGTTATTGAATTTGCCAGGAAATGAGCTTTCTGCGCATGCGTATTATCGCCACGTGGAAATGTGGCCGCTTTGCCGTCAAATTCATCTCTAGGACATGGCCAGAAATGCCCAGCATTCACGCGATACGCGAGGGCGCTACAGTAGGGCTTCACGTGACTCAACTTGCCAATCACACCACAGCAATGGCATCGCACACAGACTCTGTGATAAGTGCTCAGCCCATTGTCAAGTAGTGTTAGTTCATGGTAACAAGCGTCTGACATGTGCAGAGAAGTTTATTATAATATATATTGTTCTTATTGTTACATTATTAAATCTAACTCTGTATCCGAGTAGTAACTATACTGTACCAAGTCAGGTGCTGATGATGTGCAGAGGTCATATATTCCAGAATAAGCCATTACCACTGATTTATAACTTTTATTTTTGTTTAATATGTTATTCATGAAAGAGTTCATGAAAGATTATTTTAATTTGTTAAATAGTGATCTCATTCTTTTTATATTCAAATAATTGAATAATGTGGGTAAAATTGGTCTTCCACTTCTTATTTGCATTTTTCCTTTACTACAAGATTATTTTGGAACAGTTGCAGCATTAAAAATTAAAATAAATAGCAATCTGAAAGAAGAATCTTGCATAATTATTAAATGATGATAGGAATTTTGGATTAAGAGATTAGTTAAATACTGAGTAGTGATATTGTCAGTCAATTTATGCAGAATCTGATAATATGATTGAAAATACTGATTGAATTCTTGGCCTTGCACTGGGCAGTTTTTCATTTGTGCTAAGTGCTTTTTTTGGACTCCATTGTACAGTGATAAAAGTTCTTCAATTGCCATGAAAGTTTTTAATCAGACTCTGTATGGTGCTGCTATCTGCTGGTGCTATCGGCAACGAATTAATTTGCCTTTGTTTCTGAGTGAAACTACCGTCTAAAATCACTATTACTGAAAATATTTGCGTTTTGCTGAGGGTAGGCTAGGCAATACACGGCAAACTTCTTAGTACGTTTGTACAACAGAATTTTTTTAAAAACCCTAGCGATATTTGGTCAGGAGTTGCTGTCTATCGGCATCAGGCCGTTAGTTTGTCAATTATCACGAATTACCCACGAATCGCGAACCCATTCATTTTCCTATGGCAATCTAAGAACTCATTAAAAGTGCACGCATGCGCAGTGGGCTAAGCGTGACGTCATGCAGTGCATTTCTGGGGATGTTACTTTCAAATTACACTACAATAAAAGTCATAAAGAGAACGGGTGCCGTCGTTTTGGATTGGTATGCCATTGATATTGGGCATGGAGATATCACCTTTTTACAATTATGCGAAAGGCTGGCGGCAGCCAGCGATTATCGCCCGAAAAATTTCTGTGACATTCTGTACAAAGCAGCACATACAAGGTTTTCTGTAGCGAAAAAAGGGTCGACAAGGGCGTCGAGGTATTTGGTGGGCTGAAGGTCGGACAGGCCACCTGACAGTTTGGCTGCTGCGTGTGAGTCGAAGTAGACAAAATGGCATCGTCCGAAATGACCTTTAATAGATTTGGTAGTAGGCCCTATTAAGCATATCTTTGCATCATTTTTTAAACATTTCTGTGAAATGTTCAAAGTGCTTTAATATTCTGAGAATACAAATAAAGACACACTGTTTGTTTGATATTTGTTTTATTAATTGCTATACCAACAAAATGCATGAAATAACCTTGAATAGATTTGGTAACATGAAGTATATTTATTTGTGACTTTTTTTTACATTTCTACGAAGTATTCGCAATGCTTTAATATTTTGAGAGCATGGATAAAGACATATTGTTAGTTTGATTCGTGTTTCTGTGGTAAAATTTGTGTTTCCAGCTGTGTACTGACAGCATTTCTTTACTTATGCAGTATTTTGTTTTCGCCCTCTCGCACCGATTTTGGGGTACCCAGAGGATGTCATCCATAAAAATAAAAAAGCGTGGCCTAATAGAGAATCTGGTGTCTAGCACCGTATCTTTAATTAGACGGAAGTAGTTTTGTTTTTCCTTTAAAATGTTTTTTATTAATTTACTTTTGAAAAAATATTATAAATAAAAAGCTTGTTAGTTTTAAAAACTTTTTCAGTGCAAACGAAATACATATAAATCATTTGTAGGCATCAGTGGGGATTGTTTCTCGAAGCCTACCACAGCTAAGGACTTGTGATAACGTTGCTATTTCATTGTAAAGTTAAGATTACGTGGGCACATCACCAGCTGACGATGATTTTGGAACCGTCCTGATACTGGAGAATAATGAAATAGAAACAATTAATTAAAATTATAGTTTTAAACAATTTAGGTAATTTTTTACCTACAAATTCAACGGCCCATTTTTATTTTCTCAAATAATATTCAAACGCTTTTAGATTGGTATTAAATTCCGATTGGGTCGAAATCCATCGAGAATCTCAACCGTCTAAAGTCTCGTATTTTGATATTTTAGTCAACTATTATGGTCGGCATTTGACACAGATCATTCTCTGTTTTAGCATTAATGTTCGCTGTGGATTATTGCAACAAAGAATGTTCAAATATTCGCCACACGAGAACTATTTTGTGATTGCATAGCCTTAAGAATTAAACTCGTTAAATATACAAAATGAAAGTAAAAAAGATTGGTTTGATATAACAAGAAGTTGAACTAAGGATAAACGCAATGCCTCCATGTCTTCGTTGCCTTATGATATCAAAATACCCGCTTGCAAATTGCCCATCCAATAACAATCAAGGTGACAAAAGTGCACAGCAATGTATAATGTAAAACTGTGAGTATAAATTAGTTTTTTAAGGACATAAACAAGGCATTTAAGGACAAGTGCAACTAAGTCCCCACACGTATTTTTAAACTGATGTCCTCAACGCTAACCTTCCCTCCTCGGGTTAATAACATTCCCTTATAGTTTATTATCATCTACGCCTTCGACCAGATACCACATTTTCTCATATTACTGCGGATGACGTGGGAAGACATCAGAGGTGAGTAGATTGAGCAAGTTTTGTGCAATTTTGGTCGCTGTTTACGTGTTGTTTGTATAATATCATGGCACGGCATTCATGTCACACTTGTTTTTATCTGGGTTTTTTATGTGTGGATGGATACAAATGTGGCTGAAACATAACTGATGCTTTACCTTAATTTGTTTACTGCACCTATAAAGATGCACTGCCAACCTGGAAGGTGACCCATTTTATTTGAACTGAAAAATGTTTGAAAAAGACATTCGGGAAGAGTGGTAAAAATAAATACAAAAGTACATGTAGAGACTAAACATTCGAGCTTTCACAATAAGTGTATATCTAGATTTTTAAAGAGAATATCGATAAACAACTAAGGGCGTGGTAACTCTGCTGACAGGAAAGAATCGAACATGCCTGAATTTTACCCGTTTCTGCGGCTTTCAACACTAGAAATAGTGCACTTTTTGCGTGCTTTGCTTTTTGTAAGCGATAATGCATCCCAGGTTATAGAGATTGCAACTGCCAGGGATAACAAACTAAGAAATATGAAATATTGGCATTTGAGTTTACTTCATTTATTATCTCAACTTTAGAAAAAGTCCACTTTATTTGTGCATTTCTTTTGGTGAGCGATAATGCACCCCAGGGTATAGAGAAACTGCTAGGGATAAGAAACTAAGAGAGAAAAAATTTCCATTTGTGTTGACTTCATTTTATAGCTATTATTAGTTGAGGTCTGGTCCACCCCCACCTCCACCCCCTCCCCCCCTCCCTCTTATTCCCCAGTATGAGATTAAGGTGAATTGCACCTGCGCCACTCTGCCCTACTAAACTTTACTGTAATTTGAGTTTTTTTCATTTATACAAAACGAATAATGATAAGTGAAACGGGTACGTGAAGCACTATCCCATACGCTCCTTTATCATTTTCTACCCAGTGTTTAAAAAGAAGAAAGTCTACTTCAAGAAAAGGTGTCTAGTTACATGAATGAAGTGACCGATGTTTGACTCAGGGTCGGTATTTGTTTATCCTTGGATGTCACGATGACATATAAATAGTCTAGATAGAAAATGTTTTTCAAATTGTATTATATAACTATAGACGACATAAAGAAGTTAATGGTTGCGAAATGGGAATGGGAATACACGTGCAGATGGATTAAAGAGGTTTGAAATTTTAATATGACGTTAACAAAACTCCCTGAAGTTTCGACCAATTTACAGATCATCCTGTCGTTTTTTTTTTTTTTCTTTTCTGAAAAACCAATATTAAAAAGCTGTTAGTATTTTGCAATTATAGAACAGTTCAATTGTTTCAATTCATCCAGAACAAAGACCTTTATTTTGAAATAACTTTATGAGTCTATTGAATACGGAAGCCGAATTGTATCACGTTAAAAAATTATGTCGAAATTTTTTTAACATGACACCATTCGGCTATGTCGAAATTTCGAGATACTACCTCGAAAGTTCAAGATAGCTATGTCGAAATAGTTATCTCGATACTACCTCGAAATTTCGAGATAATTTTTTTAACATGACACCATTCGGCTTCCGTAATTGAAAATATTTTTCAACGACAATTGTATTTCGTCGTTTCAACAGTACATATACATTTTGCAAAATGTTCACAATATCAACAGAATGATGGATAATTGCAATAGCGCTAACGAAACCATAGGTAATTTAGGTGATTGCGATAGTTGTGCAACACATGGAATGCTGAGGTGATTGCGATAGTTGTGCAACACATGGAACGCTGATTGCGCTTCACCATGAGCGGCGGAGTACGTTCAGAAGCAAAGTAGAAATGTGCACAGTTACGTCCTTACTTTTAGACTGTTTTGAGATTTCTATAACCGTTCCTCGTTTTAGAAATATGTGGCAAGAAAATATTCGTCTTATCTGCAAAAAATCTCAGTATTTGTGGTTTGCTTTATGGTAGTAAAATCAAGCCTTGCGCAGTTAAATCAGTTAAAATATTGAACTTCATTTGATGCGGCCTTACTATTTTTCAATTACAATATTGCTACCCCGCAGTCAAGCCAACTTTGTTTCCTCGGCTGTGTGCGCTTTAAAATACCATGTCTCCAGTCCTGCTTACAGTTTCTACGGGTTAATATTCAAAACAATTTTCATTGATATCCCGTTGACCCCAACATTTCCACTTTTTGCTTTTTTTCCCTCGAAATATCTGCATTACTTATTTAGAAAAATATCAGCATAAAAATAAACACATTTACAGAATAGGCCTGTAACTCCTGTATGAAAAAGTTTAATGTACATACATCCAATGATACAATTGCAGAATTATAAGAAAAACTTGACTTTATTTAAATATATTGGAATTTTAAATTCACTTGTTTTTAACAGCAACTTTAATAATAATTGTCCTTAGCAAAACGGACCGTCCTTAAATTGTCACGTATAAATAAACGACCTGTGATAACTTTTAACATGTTTTATGTCGAAGGTAGGGTTGGCTATAGTGTTGGTCAAGGGCGAATAAGATGTAGTGCATAAAAGTCACCAATGTGACAGGTTCAAAAACCTTTAAAATAATGCATTTAACCTTGAAAATAACGTAAGTTTAAGTGAAATAATAACTTAAAAGGGATGCCCGGTCACACTATTGAAGAATGACAAGTCACGACCCGTTCAATGAGGACGACACACAATAGTTTTACCCGACGACATAGGTCAGTTCTAGTCATTCGATACTGGAAATGTCATCGGATTACACAATTTAATTAGATAACTTTACAATATGTATATATATGTACATCTCAAAGGACAAGAAAAGTGCTCTCTACGTTCAGTTTACTTTACTTTCGCTCGCTGCAGTCATTTCTGACACAGGCGGACCGAACAAACGCCGGCAAAATGTAAGTACATTATATCATCCTGGCATCATGTGATTTGTCAAGCTGTTGGCATGATTGCATATGGCAATGGCGTTTGAAAAAGATTGTTGAAAATATTATGAAATGAAAACTGATATTTTTCTAGATTCTTACATAATTGTTTTCTCAAACCAGTATGCGGTACATTTATATTAAACTCATATGCTGATGAAGTGAAAATTATGTTTGTAAGAAAGTTAGTATGGACATTTTTCTTGTACCAAACTTTTGAGAATATCAGTATATTCAATGTCCAATCCTGACATGTTCCAGTCAAATTTGAATACGAGTGAGGGTGTGTCATAACGTGGTTTCTGAGCAATTTAATCATTTATTTGTTATTTTATTAATCTTTTAGTTGGAATGATGGTTTTCTTCCTTTTTTGAAAAAAAGCCTTATTTCTAGGTATTCCACGTGGTGAGAAAATTCCATTGACTCTAGCACATAATTCATCTCTAAAAACAATTATCTTTAATTCAAGAATATGTCTTATGTCATCATGATGCCATTACAGTGTTGTAGAATAACAAAATATCAAATTTGTCAAACAAAACTTCATTATTTTCGCATTAATGATTGAGGACTAAGCAAACATTTGCACCATTTCTAAGATATGACTGAGAGTTGTATTTTTAAAATGGCAAATCAAAATCAGTTTGTGTGGTCAAATTCACTCTAAAACTGTTGGGCCATGCTTTTAAAAATCAGTGCATCTAATCATGCTGCTTTTTTTCAATTGAATTCCTAACGGAATGTGATGGACTGTATTTTGGTGAACCTTTTTAGGAAAATATTATAACCGCCTTTAAGGAAACACTAGTAGGCCTGTAGTACTTTGGGATAATATGGACCAAATGTCACGGACAAGAAAAACAAAATTTCAAGTTTTTTAAGTCGATTTTTCTCACAAAAAGTGATGTGGCAAACACAGACCCGAAACACCTGTGATATTACCAGTGACTGTTGAAAGGATTAAGTGGGGTGTGTCATGAAGAAACCACAACTAACGCATTGAACTTTCTGTATTGCCATTACGTCAAACAAAAAGCAGTTCGACAAAAGGCAAGCCACGATGGTCGCCACAAGATGGCGATGCCAGCCACTCTCAAAAGTGTATATTTTGATTAAATGACTTGTTTCGTTGTGTTATAGATTTAAGCGTGAGAGGGTTAAAATAGTTCAGTTAAGGTATAACCAGTAAGCGTAAGCCCACTTAAAGCATTTCGACATTTCACTGAGCATCGCTCAAAATTTGTGATGTTTAGTAATGTGTTGTAATGTTCAGTGAGGGTGTGTTAAAAAGCTTTAAGCAAATTCACGGAGCATTTATTGGGCGATGGATGCACGTTCTGCTGTCACCTTCATGGTTAGTAAACGAGTGTCGTAAAATCGCCACATAATTAATAAACCGGGCGCATAAACCTAAAAACCACATAAAACGACCGTAGACTGCCAAAACTAGTCCACCATAAAGCAAAAAAAAAAAATCAAAATCGGTTTAACCATTAAAAACAAATGTTGCAAAATCACCATACCCACCCTACACACACACACACACACACACACACACACACACACACCATAGAGCCGTACCTTGACTTTTTTGTTCAAAATGGTGCCAATTCCAAAGCGGTTGAAAGTAGCACGCAGTTTCAGTAGGCGTTCAATTTTCTCTGTAAGTCCAGTTTGAGAGTGGCTCAAACTGCGACCATGCACTTGACTTGTAGTCATTTTTTTTTTTTTTTTGTAGCACAATAGAGGCCACAGTTTTAGCAATTTTTGTTTGAAAGTATCTTTTAAATAGCTGACAGTCGTTTCCAGAAATATATCAGATTTCAGTCATCACTAAAACAAAAGGCTAGCAATTTCAACCACAAATTAAAACTGTAAAACCGTTACAATATTTGTCCCATAGATGCAATATTGTTGTATTATACGGTAGTTCTCAAATTATTGCTCTATCGAGAAATCCTATTTATTACTTATCCTCGACCACAAAGGCTGATTTATCTCCATTCGTGTGTTAGAATGTCTCGTCACACTATGCTTTCATGACGTTCTCGTAGCAGTGACGACAAGTACGATTTAAATACATCTGATTCAACCAGTTTTGAACACCCTTTGAGCTTAGAACCGATCTGAGTTATTTAAGTGTGAATCAGGCCCATGTCTGGTTGTCGTTAAGAATCATCCAGTTTTGACCAGTTTTGTGTTATGTAGGTCAAGGACTATCTTTGTCATGCATATAAGTAGTGGGCTAGGGGACAGTCATTGTGCAGACAAACGGACAAAAAGGACACTGCTACTTTCAAACGAACTTACACATTCACATTCTGCCAAATAATAAAAGTTGAATATTTTCAAGTTTTTGTTAAAGACGGTACTATTAAATTTGCATGTGTTACATTTGCATATGGAATCCAATCAGCTTGTTTTTTTATTGAAATCATACTCGGTGGACACTCTCACGCAGCTTCTTTACTGTGAGTGTCGTCTCTCGTTTAGCCACGTGAGTGTCCGACTTCTCGGTCAAAGAGACGCATGACCTCCAGACTAACTCCAGACGATCGATTTCTGTTGACGATCGAGCTAGGTTTGGACTTTATTGTCTCCATTCAATGAAGGCTTAACGTTTGCTGGAGCATTGTTTAAATAGAAAAGAATCAGAAAAAAAGTGTCAAAAAACTTAAAGCAGACTCTCATTTACAGAATTTAATTTTTTCCCCAAGAATTTGAAATAATTCCCTAAATACCTTTGACGTCACATTTTCTAAAGTATTTTTTTAAGTAGAGACGGGTAAAAGCTTATGGGTTTGTTGGTTAAAGTCACGTCAATGATATAGGTCTATATGTGAATCACATGTGCACCTGTCTGGGTCGATCCTGTCCAGATATATCGTCTGAATGCTTTCAATGGTCACGAACAATTCGGTGAGGGTTACATTGAGACGGCGCTTACGTCATGCTATTTTTGAGCACGTGATGTAACATATTTTGAGGTGCGCTCATTCCTGCAAATCTTATGTGCATGTCTCCTCTCTTCTGTGCAGCCATATTTGGACGAGGACAGCTTTAAATCATTAAGAGCCGCAGTGTAAATGCTGATGCAAGAGGAGATTTAACTTTTGTCAAAGTTTGCTTAAGTTGTGAATTTTTTTCCTGTTTTATATAATACTCTATGACGTCAGTGGCAATGTTGCGATGAAAACGGTAAGTGAGGTAAGTGATGAAATCCTCTACTTGAACGATAATGTAACACGCAAAGTAAGAATTAAGTATGGTAAAGGTAATTTAATTTTGTCTGGTTTAATTGACTAACTGAAAATTCATGTTTTACAGGGATAACAGAGGGAAATTACTAATGGTCGATCAAGAAATGAGGAGTGGATGCTCGCCGGCTAGGGAGCCTGGGGACGGTGCAGACTCGCTTATGAAAGACGAGAGAGTCCGGCTTAGAATAGACATGAAGACGGCACTATCTTACTGTGAGTTGAATATAGTCCTTATCTAATTACTCATTTATCAGTTATGTTATTTGTATACAAAATCATTTTTGCTATATATTAACCCAATTAGTAAACGTCATTTGCATTGTGTGTTTTGCCTATATAAAAGTCACAATTGCATATTTAGTAAAGCCTCAAAGCGAAAGTCATCTACAAATCAATTAGAAAAAAATCTCATTTAAGCATTATTATTATTATCATTGTACACCAATATGTGCATGTAACTAACTTGTTGTACCTAACGATAAAACGAATATTTTCATTGTACAAGTAACTAGCAACTATTACGCGCACCTTTCAATGATGTTTTAAGCATCTACCTTTATTTGAAATGTCCATTTTATAAAGTTTGCATAGACAGTAAATGATTTGCATATCATTCCTTTTTCAGAAAGATAATGCCTAAAGATATAAAACTGATTTTATTACCAATCAAACGTCGTGACAGTATTTCACATCATAATATCAGGTATAATATCAATTCTAAAATAATTATAAAATCAATTCTGGTATAATATCAATTCTAAAATAATTATAAAATCAATTCTATTTATAGGTGTCGCTGGTGTGGTGAGCGTGGCATTTTTCTTGTGCATGGACGACTACCGCTGGGTGTGGTATTATATGGTGATACCAGCCATTGTGCTCAACCTTCTTATCATCCTTTTGCTCGTTGTGTCCTATTTCTCCCTCGATGCTGGGCAAGAATTGTCTAAAATAATCTTCATGCTTTTGTGGCTACCAATATCCTTCGTCCTGGGCTTTTCAGCGAATCCTGCTGAATCTGGCCGAACGCTGGGATACTTCCATTCTTCGTCGCCCCTTGAGGAAGAAGACATTGCATCGACTCACGATTCTCCGGTAAACCAGCGTCTGAAACAAGTGATGTTCTTTTTGTTGGTAGCAGATATCCGCCGCGTTTCATATCCGCCACAGTCTTCTCTGCGCATGGCTTGGCTGACGTCATTCGTGGGATACAACTTGGTGGTAGATGCCGCAAAAATGATTCATGAAACTACAGAGGCATTCCTACAGAGCTCGCCATTGTCAAACAAGAAGACGCAGTTTCAGATAACGGAGGGGATTTTAGTGTGTTTGGTTATGGTCGTAGATTATCTGTTGTGCGGAACCGTGACAGACACATTCTTGCGGGCGATGCACATGGTCATTACATCAGAGATGCTAAAAGTCACCGTGTTTCACACGCTAGACGCACTGTCCTTTGATATCCTTGAGGGAATGGAGAAGGATGCTTCGGGCATTGTCTGTGCAGCATTGGAGACTAGCGTAAGTTTGGCGTTGATAATATGGTACCTCACCCTGGGCCGCCCTTCCTCCCCTTGGACAATGTTAGTCATCGCTCTGGTGATATACAGCAACATGTATTTGGCTATACACAAAGCATACGCCACTGCTTGGCATAATATTTGCCGAGAAACAGAAAAGCTTTCGGTTTTTCGACGAGCCACATTCCGGGAGACAATGGCCTACAAGGACATTTGCGCTGTTTGCTTGGGGAGTATGAGAAACGCCCGGATCACACCGTGTAGTCACATGTTTCACGGGAAGTGTCTCCGCAGCAGCCTGCGCGAGAGAAAAAGATGTCCTATGTGCAACAAAAACTTTGACAATATTTTAAAGGGTGACTTGAAAGATGCTGCATAATTAAGGAAGGCGTTTACATCTGTTCGCCAGCCGGCTCAAATCTTTTGAATCTTTGCAGTAATGACTGAAAGGTCAATATCCCTTTGACTACATGTATCCGTATAGTCATTGAATCAATTTTTGAGACACAGTCAGCAGTCGGCGACTTCCATTTCAGTCGAGTTTTATGTTTTGTTTCACAAGAGAACTTAAGCCCAAAATTGGTATAGATGTTTAGTCTAATTTGAGGCAAGATAAAGCAGTTGTAGTTCATTTCAATAAAAATTGAGACTATTCCATAACAAGAAAAACATAGCAGACCGATTTTTACCTTATTAAGGGGGACTACTATCCATTTACATGTATCTTGAAGTAAAGTACACCATATTTTAATCTAAAAGCTACGGCCAATTTGAGGGCTAAAGCTCATTCATGGAACTGGCCGCTACTGGACATCATGTTGTTTGGGTAAGGTGACCGTAGCAATATATTGAATCCTGCATCTACTATATATTGGATGTTTTTGGTAGTTTTTATTAATCGATTTAATCGATTTTTTTCTGTGATCTACATAGATACCTTACACTTAGCCACAAGGTTTAGATTTTTCATTAATGTTATTTTTGTGGCTCTAATTTTCTTATGTTTCATCAATAAAAATATCGTACATGTTTTTATCTTTTCTTAATATTCTGTACTTTTTTATTATTCACTATACGCTGGTAGCAGTAAAAGTAGCATTTTTTTGTAATATATCATATTTTTTGTTTTACTTGCTATTGGATATAAATTTTTGAAATGATTATACATAATATCGTATAAACATTTTAATTTTTTATGGAGTATAATTCCTGGGTTTTTTATTTTATTTCTCTCAACGTATATTCTGATAAATGACAAATTGGTGAAATTTTCAAACTCTATTTTAATTTTTTTAAATCAGTTATATTTAGCATTCAGCTTTTTAGTATGTAAGTGGAGAGCGCTAGAGAAAGTGGAATTTGAACAGTTTGGAGTTTTATCATCTTTTGAAACCTTTATATTAATGTAGAGTTGGAAAATGTCGCTTTGGGTAACCATATACGGATGAATAATAGTTGGTAGATAATGTAGTTTTATGTCTCTGGACAATAAAAATGATGGCTCGAAACGCTTATAATTTTGGTACTTTGACAGCTTTGTTTTTGCATGCATACAGGTACACGTTTAAATTTGACATATCGTTATTCATGTATTGCATTTTCGTACCGAAAAACGGCAATTTTACAAATAGGCAACTTGCACTTGTTGTTGTAAAAATCAAATATCAAGCCGACAAAAATGTTAAATAAATAAATGAAAAACAGTTGCTATCGGCTATATACCAGTACACTAGAGACCTGTTGCGCTCGTTTGTAAGACTATTGTTGCGTTTCTGATTTCATCAGAGGTGACATGATTGCGTTAGCTCATCTCTCGCAATAGTACAGGCGTGTTAGAACTATCTGCACAATGATAAAAGTTTACCAATGTTAATAATATATACATTTAAATCATCGGATCGGCTTTTTATCAGTGCTAAGATTACTACAATGCTCAAGATGTGATATATCAATCGCTTTCCCAATTATCCATCAAATTAATGATCAATATCTCTTGCATAACAATTAAATGCTTATTTAATGCCTGCAGGTTTCTTTACATGTATATTAACTTTCCATGAATATCAAAAACGAACGATTACCCATTCATTTCATGAAAACATCGAGTATTAATTCACTTCACCAAAAGAAGCATAAAAAGTTAATTGACGATTGGGTGAGTGGATGCGTCACTCTTGAAATGTTCAGGGAGAAAGAAACACTGATCATAGTCAATTGAAGAAGGCACCAAGGGTATCATTTCGCTGGATTCAGGCTGAATATAAAATCTCTAATTGACGCGGCTCACGCGAATCGCTGCCGGGTATTCTTTCTAATAAAAAAGACCTAATAGGGTACTTTAAAGGGAAGCTCTAATGGCCCATAAACAACAAGAGACATTGGAAAACGCCCATCTCTTAAGGGTTAACCAAACTAAGTAGCTGAGCTCAGAAACGTTTAGGACAATAAAATTTGATCGTGTTCGAACTTGTCTTGGTGGAGATGGCTTAGGAATTTATTCAAGTCACTGTCACTCTTTCACGCTAAATTCTAATAAATATTTTGAAAGTAATTTTGATTTAACTGAACCCGCATTTTAGTTAACTGAGGGACCAACATAGTTCCTGAGGAGTTCAATTAACTAATGAAGAAAGCTGATACTAATTTTTTTCTTTTCTATTTTTATTTATTTATTTATTTATTTATTTATTTATTTATTTATTTATCCCCACAGCAAAGCTGACACCTAAATTTAAGGAATTGTTGATTTTAATCAAAAGACCTATAATAAATATAACTTATTGAGATAAAATAAAAATTATAATAAATATAACTTATTGAGATAAAATAACTTGGCAGTGTCTGAAATAGAGATTTTTTATATTCGAATACTGCTCAAGAAACCTGCACGTGCATTATGCTGTAGTAGCTACTTCTACCAAAACCTTATTGCCTAAAAGTTATGAAAGATGCTGATTTGCACATTTCCACTAAAGTCAAGTATCGTTCTCGTTTCTTAACAAACAGAAAAAACGTGTTATCAGACGTACTACATTCAGCTTATGATTTGTGGCATAAACAAATACCAAGTGAAACGACAAGGCCGATTTTCGAATGAGATATGAATGTCCCACCCACTTCAAATAGATATATACAGATAACATATATGTATATTAATAATTTTGCAAACAGGTGAAGTCCAACAAAAGGTCTTTTGTGGAAGAGAAGAACGCCAAGAATGCGCGGAATCGCTGATAGAACGCTTAGGAGGTATTCCAAGTATTCACATACCAAATGCTGTAAATCTTTTCATCAAAAGGGCAGCCCAAGTAGCACGTCGCCGCGCCGTGACCTCGAACTGAGGACAAGACCTTACGTCGCACATCCCGCCCCAGGTACAAAGCAGACGGTTGGAGATGCTGATATAATCTTAAAAGCATAAACCAATCGATTGCGGATGGCAGATACAGGTGTTTCATAAATGCTCTCGTTTATTGCTCTGTGGGAAATGAATATGGACATTTAATGTGAGTGTATTCGTCTGTTCTATTCCTGTCTTTTCTGCTCTGGTCTACTGAAGTACTTCTACTAAAGATTTGTTTACATAGCACTGTAAGACTGTTATTACATACCACAAAACATTTAAAGAGAATAAAGTGTGCTTGTCTTATCAGGATAGCTTATTAGTTTAATGGCACTGTATTTTTGAATCAGTAAATAGAAATATTGGAAGCATAAAGCAAAATTGTTTAGAATAACCAGCTTTTTTTACTTCCTATGCTAATTGCAACCTTCGTAAACCACGAAAACTCGTGAAAAAACGTTGGGCCTATCATTCAATATTAAAAGAAGGTAGAAGATGGATGATAACCTGATCACAGAAGCACAACCAGATTGAAGTCTTACCTTGGCAAAGTGAGCAAGTAATACTGTAATAAATAAAGCCATTATGAGCTATTCCCAATATCCCTGACTACACCACTACGAGTCGGTTCAGTGGCGAAAAACATATTAACTGCTGTGTCCTTTTCATCGCATATCAAGCTTTGACAGCAAAATGATAGATAATACGTCCACAATGAATAAATGAATGGGGTTTTATGGTAAATGAAGGCATAGAGTCGAAGCGCACCAAGACTGGGGTCTATAAAAAGATTCCCCTGACCGACAAAAAGGCAGTTATAAATCCAAATCATATTAGAGCGATCAACACCATAGGTATTTCGGTTGATTAAAGAACATTAATCATATTACAACCGGCCCTGTGAGAAAACAAATTCATCTCAAACACATGGGCCTACCATTAATTTTAGTTTTAATTTCCTTGCTTCAATCGTTTTCTCATATCGAAAATGGGTTTATGGGTTCTGCCGAAGAACATTTTGTGATCTGACGATAAGTTTAAATCTACGATCCTCCTTCCAGTCTGGTAGTTATGCCGGATCCGGTGGGGGAGGGGGGAGGGGGGGCGGTGGTGCCCCCTCTGCTATTTGCTTCGGAGGTACCCCTTTCTTCCCATTCTCGATCTAAAAAAACATACCAAACAAAAAGAGATTGGACAATACAATGTTTTCATTCCTTGTGCCTCACATTGGACAGTAAGAGTACATGTATTTTCGTGTTGTTATTTTTGAAGAAGAAAGTGAGGCAAAAGTATTCCTTATTTTATGCCCCCACCCCCAATTTCACTTCTATTTGTGAACAGTAAGATTCGTGTTGAATGGCAGTATATACTGAAGACAATAAATATGAAATGTATTTTACACAAATGTTTTTAGTGATGCGAACATGGTGCCCTGGGTTGATGCAATGCTGATAGGGATACACTTTAAAATTGCAAAATAATGTACAACTTGTCACATTATCACAGGTGAAAAGGTGTGAATATCTTCCCAGTTTACCTTGCCCAAAGAGGCCTTCGTTGCCCCTTTTAAATTAAAGTATCACCCGAAGTTTATTTTCAAATGGGTGTGTTCTTCCAAAAGACATTTCGACTTAAACGAAGGTTGGAACTTAAGGATCTAACAGAGCAGGATAAAGTTTGGTGTTTAAGTGGTTTTAATTAACAACCTTTTATCACTGATAAAATCCTTTTTTCGTACCTTTGGTGGAGCCACAGAAGTTTTTTCTCTTCTGTTATGTTCTCAGTGTGTTGAATAACCTGTATAAGCCCCGAGAGATGGGTAGCATATCCGAGGCGTCGCTATGTGCCCTCAGAACGCCCCGAGATGCACAAAAAATGCCAAGAAAAACAGTCCGTCAGATAAGACTTTCCGGGATTCAATCGGGTGTTTCAAGCTGGTGGTACTCAACGCATGTTCAGACGTCACCCGAGAGAGAATACCCTCCTTGTTTCCCAGGAAATGCTTCGTTAATACTATATCATGAGTTCAACGGCCTTAGATTTGTTATGTTTCTGTCATTCATATCACATGTTAACCAGAGAAAGGTAGACCGACAGTCGCAAACGAGATTAAAAAGTGACTGTTCGGAAACTAGTTGATTTTTTTTCAAATGCCAAGGTCATTTCAAGTTCCTCTGTCTGAATTTGCCCTATCCATATCTATGAAGATAATGAGGAGGGTGGCCATAGATATGACTATGTATTCTTGATTTATTCAAAATGTTTTAATCTTGATATCTTCTCTTTTTATTCATTTGTTCATTTTTATTTCAATATTTTTGTGTACATTGTAGACAAGCAGTCACATGAAAATACCGTATGTCACTGAAGCTAGAGAGTGGTAAAAACATGCCTCTCGTTCCTGTGTTTATTAATTCCCAATGCGACATTTGAATAAGGTATACAGTTATAAAATATTTTCAATCTATACTATCTATACCTTTGTTATTGTATACGAATAGCAAAGAGCATCAACACGGAAATAATGAGAGAGACGGACGTAACACACGTAAGTCTCGCGACTAAGCGTATAATCAAGAAAGGTTGCTAGGAATTTGAAAGAAAGTGGGACTAGACATTTCGTTAGACTAGCGAGTGCGGTGAAGCAAGGAATAATAAACGGACAGTATTTATCCAGTACCAATTCACCATATTATGTATTTCTTGCCAAGACTGCATTCGAAACGCATAGACCCTTGTGACTGAAAAGTTACATGTACCTCCTCTCACGCGTATTGTTCCAGACTTTCTCGTCCCGTAGGACGTCACGACGTGACGGTAGCTTCGTTTTATCTGTAATGCATTCCATTTAAGCCAGTTTCCATGCAATCAAAGCCCGATTTAATGATACAAGGATTAAAATCAGATTAAAATGTAAAATTGGACATGATCCATGGGGATGAGCTCAAGCAGAAAAGTTCCTCTTTCTCAGATATTTGTATCTAAGTCACCAGTACGTCCCCATGGTTCCCTCTAATACTTTGATAAAGTAACAAGGCTGATGCCTCGTCCCTTAGGACTTTACACAATTAGAAATGGAACCTGCTGGAATTGACAAATCTCTGTTCTGTTACATAAATGGAGTTTGCCTCCCCTTTTAACTTCTGTTATAGTGTACTTTTAAACAACAAAAACGCAGACTACGGTTGATTTTTTAATGAACTTCGATAGATTTATTAGAAAATAAAACAGATTAATGGCCGATTTTCATTTTAGGATAATGTGGTAAATACTAGTTCTTTGCCTCCAGATACATAGCCTTCACCTGTATAAAGGTACAGGTTACCTGTTACTATAACTTGATTTCGTTTTTAATAAAATAAAGTTAAATGTCTTGTTACGGGGCATAGACAAAACTGGCCTAAACTTTCACCAGGTAATCTCAGC
>NW_019773909.1:0-32980 GCF_001039355.2 Lingula anatina | reverse complement strand
TTTTTTTTTTTTTTTTTTTTTTGGAGAACGGGCGAAAATCCATGAGCGCGCAGGATGTCATCCATAAAATTAAAAAAGTGTGGCCTAATAATTATTCCCTCCTGAGCCTTGCCTCATCTGTGGAATGACCATTAAGAATTTTATGCTCAAATATCTTTGGTCTCATAAATCTGTATTAGTGAATAAAACATAGTGTTGTAATCATTTTCTGTTACTGAAGGACAGAGTTCTTTATGGACAGTGATCTCTGATGACTGGTTGTCTGCTACCCCATTGGAGTGACTGGGGCTGGTCATGTCCTTTTTTAGAGGGATTAGCAGGTTCTTATCCTATTAGGGGGATTAGCAGGTTCTAATCCTTTTTAGGGGGATTAGCAGGTTCTAATCCTATTATATTGTCATACATTGGGTTGGAGAAATTGGTCGGTTTGTTGTGGTCTTCAAAATTCTGTTTTGTTGTACTCTGGTTCCATTGCATCCTATGAGAAAAAAGATGAGCACTTTAGACCAATAAATAAAAAGAAAATTTCCAGTTAATGAAGCATAAATATAAAATGTTTTCCCAGGCAATTTGTAAAAAAACAAACAAATAAACACCCCCCCCCCCAAAAAAAAAAAAAATACAAGAAGATGAAGCTATACACATACAAGATATGCAAAATACTGAAAACTTCAAAGTTCCAAATCTTTTGTCTTTTGTCTCAACTGAGTATCCAAATTCAACCCTCAAATCTTTTACTGATCACATTTCTATACAATATGTGACTATGTTTACCCCATTCTGTGCCACAGAGCTGTCATATAAAAAGTCTGGCATACTGATGGCCACAACATTTCCTCCATGGAAAGCCATCGTTCCTGCAGGTGACCCAGTCTGAACTCGCCCCCACCACTGGAATGCAGGGCCTTGTTCATACTGAAATCAAAGCAACAACTATTTCAATATGCAGGGGAATCATTTGATATATGTACCAAAAGATTAAGATTTGGACATACAATAAATGTTAAATGAATCTTTAAAAAAATGCTGCAATAATTATACCTTTTGTACCTTAAATAAAAGACTGTTTGATACTAAATACCTCATTTTCTAAGATGCATTTGATATCATCTAAGAGGGCTTAACAAATTTTTCTTAAAATTCATTGAGAGAGAGAGAGAGAAATCTTACATTCTTCTTGGCAGAAATAGGAACACATCAATAAAGATCTCTAATAAGATGACCACAAGTAGAATGGGGACCACAATGGCAGCTGTTTCTGAAATAACATATTTAATGGAAATGTTTCAAATCAGGAAGGGAAATAATTCATGGAAGAAGTAACAGGGACTTACTTACAATGATAAAAATACCATACAGCACTATTGGACAAGAACAACCAAAACTGACATAAGATGAATTTACTTAGATGCAAAATGTTAAAAAGAAACTTACTATGAAATATGATAATCAACAAAATACAGTCTTTTTAATTTGACCTCAAAAAGGATGTTAAAAAAGATTATGTGGTCTACTTTCAACTTACATGAACATCCAGTGAATGCTGAAGGCTCCTCTTCACAGTATTCCCCATAATAGTCTCAAATTTGATCAAATTTATTTAAATACAGAGTGACAAAAATATTGACTTTAAATAAAATAAAAACAAAAACATCACTCCACCATTTCAGATGTAGGCAAGTCATGCTGCATTTTTCTTTAATTATATCAATTCATAAACTTGGTTAGATTTCACAAGATAAACATCCAGTATACAACAGCAAACCCTGGTTTTCTTCATCTCCACAAACTCCATGATTGCATTTTTGATTTGTCAAATCATCAGCTTGGCACTAACTATATTTCCTCTTCCTATTAAAGTCTTCATGTGTTTGCTGTGCCTTGTGATTATTGACACAAATCACATTTTCATCTCNATAACTGTCTCGGCTTCGCCTCGCGAATTAGGAACCGAGCCAAGAAGTGCTCTCGACAGAGGGCAGCACGACCGATCAGGTTCAGCATAAGTAGGTCGTTCAAGGTCACGCATTCTCGCGTCATTGTTAATGTCCATGCGGTGGAAGAAATCAGTATAATTCACAATGCCTACGTGTTGTTGTGTGCCGTTATGTTCAAACAGAGGTGGAGTATCGTTTCCTGATGACAAAGAACTTCGGAAAAAGTGGTTAATAGCCATTCGGAGGGATAAATTTCAACCTAAACAGCACACTATTGTCTGCCATGCTCACTTCACTGAAAATGACTACTTGGCGGGAGTTAACTATCACGGTAGGTGAAGCTTTTTATCACTCTTTCATAGAAGAATGTTGCTAGCGAAAGATAGTTTAAGTTTACTGGTTTATATATTTGTTCGTAAAGTTAGATACATGAGTGCACGGCCTTCATCGGAGAGTTAAATAGATCGTGATTTCCAATCCATTTTATGCCCGGTAAACTATTTCCGGTAAATTCATGGCGATCATGTCTTTGAATTATTAAAAAAAAAACGTAAACTGTACATAATATATTTGTTTATAACAATTTAAATCATTACCAGCTGATAGTGTACACATGAAAATCATCAGCTAATAGTTTAATATGCATTAAAGTTAAAATTGCTTTACTATCAATAGGAGCTGAACGGAGGAAGAAATGCTTGAAAAAAGGAGCTGTTCCGTCAGTTTTTGAGTGGACCAAGTTACCTGCCAACAAAATACAGGAGAAACAGAGGAGAGAAGAGAGGGTTTTGCAGAGATCAGAACAATCAAAGATAGAGCCAGATATGCAGGAACCTTTTTTTATGAAGAAGAGGTACATACTGAGGTACAAGTTTCACACACTGAAGAAGAAATGGACACTCAGACTCAGCATGTAGAACATTCTACACAGACAGCTGCTCAGCCACGGCTTTCAGTATGTGATTTACAGTTTGATAAAGATGCCATGCTTTATTATACTGGACTTCGAGACTATGACACTTTTATTTTTGTTTTGTCAACATTAGGGACAGGGGCTGAACGGTTGCAGTATCGTTGGGGCAAACGGCCTAGTCTAAGTACTGAAAATCAGTTTTTGATAACTTTGATTAAACTAAGAAGACATCCACCTAATTTTGAACTTGCATTTTTATTTGGATGTTCAGAGTGTGTAGTCAGTTGCATATTTGTGACTTGGATAAACTTTATGTATAGACAGTGGTCTCGTCTTGATTCTTGGCCAAGCCGAGAGCTAGTGTCCTATTATATGCCTAAAGACTTTAAGAAGAAATTTCCCCAGACAAGAGTCATTATTGATGGGATGGAAGTTCCAATCAAAAAGCCTGGGAAACCTGCAGCTCAAAAGGTGACATACTCCTGCTACAAAAACAGGAACACACTGAAGACCATAATCGGCATCACACCAGGGGGAGTAGTGTCTCACATCCCAGAATCTTATGGTGGGTCAGCTAGTGACAGACTGCTTGTGCAGGACAGTGATCTGCTGGAAAAGTGCGACCCCAAGGACTCAATAATGGCTGATAAGGGATTCAATATCCAAGACATGGCTGCACCATATGACATAAAGGTGAACATCCCAACATTTGTCCGTGGTGTGAACCAGCTCCTGCCAACCAAACTCAAAGATGATCGTCAAATTTCCAGTAAACGCACCCATGTGGAGAGACTGATTGGATTTGGAAAAACATACCGCATCTTGGTGGAACCTTTGAATGATGTTGAGACTGTACTTGGTAGCAGGATCATCTCAGTTTGTTTAATGTTGTGCAATTTCCGTCCTTGCATTGTCCCAAATACAGCATAAACACTTACAGATTGATGCAATACATGTTATTATGTAATAATGAGAGAGACACAATGCAGGATTTTGAAAACATTTATTATTGGAAGACTTAATAAATCACCCTGAAAAAAGCATACTTTCAGTTATCACTGTTTCAATACTTGTGTAAAACTGACATATATGAAAAAGTCTATTTAAGTGAACAGTCAAGTCAACATGTAAGAGAAATAAAATATGCTGTGCCAAAGATTGAATCCAAGCACTTGTGCTTAACTTTTATTCCTAGGACATTTCAAATATTATTTTACATAAATTGTTTCTTCTTATGCACACTACAGCTCTGAATCTCTAGATTTTATTAACATATGTACTCTTCAGCTCAAAATCAAATTTACTTACCAAATGCACAAGTTTTTTAACCTGTTGTTGTAATTCTTAATAAAAAAGATTTGTAAGTAAACTAGTGTTGAAATGCAACTCTGTAAATTGCTAAAATAGTAAGATACCATATGTGAATTGTTGTATAAAAAGCACTTAAAAACTTAATGAAAGTACACTTTATTTCCAATCTAACACATTGTAGTTCCTGAAAAACTCTCTCTGAAGATATAAAGGCTTAAAATAATAAATAAAAAAATGGTCCAATTTCTCTAGCATAGCACGGATAAAAATGGGGTCTGCTGTCACAGGAATGATCTTATGGTCTACATTTGTGTGAACTACAAAATGACATTTTTCTTTTTGTGTGATATGCAGCTGTCCTTGAATTTGATAATAATATGGGTGGTTACTATCAAGGGTGAGACCTTGGTTGGTTGCCTTCAAATAAGGGACAGTAACATGGGATATAGGTTTATCACGAGCCACATAGGGACATTTAACCTCAACTACTACTTCTCCAGCCATGCCATCAACTGAGGTACCTAAATAAGGCCTTTCAAGGTCAACAATGATACCATGTCTTGAGACATTTTCCCCAGTTTTCTGTTCATAAGTAGCCAATGCTTTGTCTTCATTGGCAAGTCCATGCCTGATGGCTGGTACATGAGTCAAGTCCTTGGTCTCCATGAGAGAGGCTGCAAGTTTCTTTGGATTGGTTGTTTTGCATATGGCACTAAAATTTGATGACTGCAGTCTCTTTTCTCTCTCAGCCTTCCAAGTTGGGTTTCGACTCTGTCCCCTAGTCCTCCTCTCAATATCGACTTGAGCCTCTGGTGAAATTACTGTAATGTTTTCTGATCGAAGAAAGTTTTCTGAACCCATATTCTGCAAGTAATCATGGTCCAAATCTACTGCAATGGGATTTGCAGGTGCATACAGCTGCGTTAAAGGGATTTGGACTTGATGTAGTGCACCATAATTTACAGCCAGGTTCCTCACCCTACTATTGTACTCCTCGTCAGTCTCCTCGTCAAGTCCATTCAGAGGGTCAAAAATTACATTGTTGATATCTGCAACCAAGTCTAGATCTGCAGCCTTTACTGGAGCACCAGTATACACCTTCCTGGGCCTATGGAAAGTCTGCAGTCTTTCCGTACATACAGGCTCAATTAAAAGTTCTTTCCTTTTGGCAAAATCTTGTAAGGCATATAAAGCAGTCTTGACATGCTTACAGTGTGCATATGGCCCAATGCCAGCTGTACAGTCACACTGGCAAGCTTCAATGGTTCCATCAGGCTTAATGTGGATGTCAACATCATACGTCACATTCTTCTTCATTTCTGCATGGCTCTGAGCACGAATGAATACCCCACTCTCCACTTCAACAGCTTTGACATAGCGCAGGAATCTAAAGAAAAACATCAGAAAAAATTTAAAATGGAAAATAGATGCAAAACATCTGACAACCACACTGAAGATGAAGAAAATTATAAATTGGTTGTTTTTATGGTAGTGGCACAAAAATAAATCTAAAAAAAGGAATTAAACTTACCTTTCTTCATATAACTTCCGTGCCTTCTTGCTCATTACAGTCTCCTGTAGTTCAAGGTAGTTGGACACATGTTTGGCTGATACCAATACATTAAATGATGAGCTAGATGTAACATCTCTATATAAAGCACCATCAGGCGTATCCATGGACCATTTTGGTTCTGGGATAGCAGAGGTTGAACCAAAGTTGTTATTACGGTCATAAGACTCCAATCTGTAAAATGAAATAAAATACAAGTAAATCAAGCATTAAAAGTAAAAATCCAGTGAGAGTGGTGAATAATTCACCGATCTTGTCAATACCATTCAGTACTATTATGTTATCATATTATTTGCAACCCTGCGAATGCAAAATGTACCTCCTTCCCACACTTACACATCATTATTTTGGTAACTGAAAACCTTAAACCTTTTAAAAACAAGAATGAAAGTCTTTTTGAAAGATGAACAAACTGTATGTATTGCTGAGGCCTTATTACCTCAGATGTATTAAGGGGCTGGGGGTATCCTGCTGAAGACCATCAAGAGCTGCTATATGTGAAATTTGGCAGATATTACAATCGTTTTATAAAATTAAATCAAACTGGAAGAAGTCAATATACAGCAGGATCCGATTCAATGTAAAACTGGTCCTGTAAGGATCGTATTTATTGATACAGTGATACCTGCATTGCCGGTCGAATATCTTTGTTGCAGCCCAAGGCTCGACCCTCATTTTCTCGCTATGTAAACTATTTTTTTTTTTTTTTTTGGAATAGTTTCGGTAGTTTTTCTTTAGAGAACCTACCTTCTGACACAAGTGTTGTACGTTAATTGAAAAAAGGGAAGTAAAACAGAGTTCGACTGAGAGTCTAAACACAGGAAATGGCGATCTTTGTTACCGCTACACTCGTCATCGAATAAAATACGGTACAGCGCCGAGAAAAAGAACTCACCTCTCAACTAAATCTTGTTTCCTTCCTGAAACTTTCGCCCCACGCTTCCTTAGTTCCACTTGAATCTCCCGCAAGCTCCAACCACTATATTTATTCATTTTATCTACGCTAGCTACACAAACACAATGCACGCTTTGAGACAAATATGGCGACCCTTGAACCTGATCGCGTGTAGCGCCACGTAGCGGCAAAAATGGCTCGGTCCCTAATTACAACAACATTTTCAATATTTTGTCCTTGTTTTTCTAACCCAGATACTTACTATTCAAGCACAAACACACCAGCCCACCAGTTTCTGGATCTGGCTTACATTTGACACCATTCTTGCAAGGACATGTCTGACTTGGTGTGGGTTTTACTGTCTCCTCAGCTAAAAAATACAATAGACAATTAAATTGAATCTATTATGTAAAAGCTCCCAAATAAATTGACCTAGTACAGCTGTCCTGCTATATTTTAGAAGAAAAATATTGTTGTTTTAATAGTAAAAAAATTAATGAAAGAATGTTTTTTACTATAAATGGGTAAAAGCTAAATAATTGTACTAAATTAATCAAATCAATGGATTGTGTATCATTTCCCTAGAAAGAGATAAAGTAGTAACTGTATCATGTCTCAAAAGAGAAAATTACACACATAGTGTTTCTAGTTGAGATTGAGCCCTGTTGTATGTTATGTCTGGCTCTGTCAGAGGGTTTGTTTTTGGTGTCATCAGATATGGTTGCAGAGTATAGCCAGAATCCCCCCAGGAGGAATCCTGGAATATCCTCTGTGTTCATACTAAACTGTTTGATTCATAACAGATTAAACTATGTGCACGAACTCTTTACATACAAGGTACATGAATAAATGGGAGAAACTAACCTTTCTGAACCAGATGCTGCTTCCTCATCACAGTAACTTTGATATTTCAAAGGGTGATGTCTGTAACAACAATAAGTGTATTAAATTTATAAAGAGTCAAACAGTGGCAACCTGATCTTACCACTAGTCTCCATCCCACCTTTCAAACCTTCAAAGGCTGGAGTTCCAGCATATATGTTCACTATTCTGTTTTTGGTTGGACTGAGTCCCTGGGGTGGTGGACCACCTCCAGTTAGGTGTCTGGACTTATTTAATTCACTGAGACACCTCTTAACAGGGGAAACCAGGTGCCTCCACTTATCCCAACACTCTGCTGAACTTCTTGTTGAAACTGCGACTGATGATATTTCAGTTGCAGTGGATTTCCACACTTCCACCTTGGCCATGTTAATTGTCCAAGGTGGAAGTATGTTTGTTCCTTATCATGGCATGATGTTTCTCACAAAACTCTATTAAAAGTGCTGTTTCTGCTTACGTCCAGTTTGCTTTTCTCTGCCTCTTGCTTGTTGAAGCAGGTTTCATCCTGCAAGATAGAGAAGCAGACGACAGATGGCACCAGAACACAGCATCTATCATGACTTTTACAATGTTTATAGCAACCAGTACAAAGTTTTCTCTCTAATCATTCTACGTCTGTGAAATCTCAAAGGATTTACTGCCAAACCCAGCAGGTTCGCCATTTTGGATCATTTAACAGCATGATAGCAGATTTATCCCACCTATTTTGAGTAAACAAATTAAATTTATCCTCTGGATAAGCTGATTTATTCCCTGGATAACGCTATCCACTGTTGATGAAATGCACTATTCTATGGATATCACTATCCAGAGGATAGCGACCATTTTTATCCATAGGATAGTGCTATCCAGCCTTGATGAAACCAGGCCCTACAGTTTTACAATATTCTACAAAACACACATCAGCAGTACCATATAAAGCCACTACAAGTGAACATTTAGTTCACTCACAAACTTTACAATTTATAAGAACTGACCTAGTTGTCTCCAGACTTTGACATTGTATGGCCTCCAGTCAGCAGCTGGAGACACATTACGCTCAATGGTCTTTGTAAGAGTTGTATTTTTCAGATGTTCTGACTCCTGATATGACCAACTGTCCGTTGCTGTCATCAAGGTTGGCATACCTGAAATGTAATGTATGTATGTATTAGATTTCATGTCATTTTATATATATTAAATGGAACAAGAAAAACTACAGAATCTGCAGTGAACTGTTTATGTCTCCGTTAGAAGATCAAATTAACAACCTCCAGAATGCTTGGCTGTGGTGCCTGTAATAACCTTTGACAGTAAAACATACCAAATTTGGTTGTATTTGTCAACTGAAGATGTAATAAATATAATACATTTTATAAAAAACAAGGCAGCAAAGCTGTCAAATGTACAGACAAAAAGCAGACAATAACAATGCACAAAACAGGCTACTGTCAATTCTGATGCAAAAGTACATTATGCTTAACTNATTTTCTGGTTTTTGTCTGTACATTTGACAGCTTTGCTGCCTTGTTATTTATTTCTTCAATATACTTATGTTTTTGTTTGATTTTTCTTTTGGATTGAAAGATATGATTGTACTGGCCTTTTTTAATTAGACACGAAAATGCATCTTTTTCTTATATCATTATTTCTTTTTGCCTCAGCTTACATAGAAAATATAGTCTTGCTTACATCCCTTTTGCTGAAGCAAAAGTGGTTTGCATTACAATAGTACATAGCTATTTTTTTAACTTTCTATTTATGAATTTTGTGTGTTTGTTGCACGTGTGACATCATTTAACCATTGCACACCTGATTACATTGACACACTGTCCAATTAAAAGTTTTCTTCCCAAAGGCATAACATTCACACAAGTGGTCTACCTCTTTTTATATTATGTCATTGGTATTATGCTGCTAGAGGGTAGCAGTCCATTATTTTAATGAAATCAATGTATCTGTTGAAAATAGTAAAAAGCTTCGTACTCAAGGACTACTGTATTTTTGCTTGCCATAGTCTTTCATGAAAGTATACAATTTGATTTTTATCTTTTATTCACTAGAAAGGGGAGGAATTATTTAAGAAATCATTTTCAAAAAAGAGTTTGTCATGTGTGACAGTGAATGCATTTACTTAGAATATGTATTTGATGCATGAAAATGAAAATTCATAATGCTATGAATGTTCAGGCAACAATAACCCACATGTTGATATTATGCTCCAAGCAGGCTGTTCTTCTAGTCCTAGCAGCCTGTTATTCCATTTCAATCCTATGGGGAAAAAAAAGAAAGAAAATCTAAGCAACAAAGTAGTTGTCGAACGACCAATTTGAACAATTGTCTTCTGTCGTTTCAGATGGTAGTGAAAGTGCCAGCCAGGCCAATACCATAGAGATGTACGCCCCCTCAGACCGCCCCCTCTACCAGAACTTCCAGAAGGACAACTACAGCCAGGGGAGCCTGGACAAAAGCATGGAAGACTTTGCCACTGACAGCTATAGGAGCTTTGATGTGAGGAATTGTTGGGATTTTTTTTTAATGTTATTTTGCCTTCTGAATCTTAACAATTGATATATATTTGTAAAACAGTTTGTGTTTGTAAGATAAACATATGATAGTTTTGTATTATATTTACCTTTTCCTTACTAACAAATGTATGTTCTTATTTTCACAATTTTTTGTTAACGTTAAAACTGATGTTGTTAATTTATGTCTGTCAGCATATGTCACTGTGAAAAATTATACAGCATGTTATATATGTTGGCTGGGACATGTGGCGTAAATTTGTTACATATTTTTGCTTTTGGCCAAGCTTGTTACAGTGACAATGGTGCTTTCTTTTAAATAAACAGTCCCAAAAATTTTTTTTTCTGGAACTTTGTATCCAACCATGTAACTTGATATATGCATTGTATTTAATGCTCTGGCCATTTCCATTCATGTCACGTCAACCTGTATAATGTGAACTATATTTGTATTTTATGTCCATCACCTCGCTGCTCATTCCTAGTCCTTGTAAAGGCTCCAGTGACTGCACCTCAAATCCACCCCCAACCCCACAGTAATTTGATATCATTCCATCAAGTTTATTTACTCCCTACTCCAGTGCTTCAACCTCATGCCCCCAGTAATTTTATATTATTATATCAGCTTCAACCCCCTGGTAGCTTATACTAACCAGCATGCTCGGTTCTCCTGCAGGACGATGATGACATAAAACGTGTCTTCATCCCTCCACAGCCACCTGTCTACTCTGGCCGCTCCCTGGACCGCGATGCCCGCTACGCCCCGCTGCGACAGACACACTCCCCCGCCATGGACAAGCAAAGGAACTATACCCTCCCAGCTGGACACAGTGGACACGGCGGTCAACACATGTATCTAGACGACTACCCCAGGACTGATGAAGGTACACACAGATTTAGGATAGTTATGTCCACTTTGAGTAGTAAAGATTTTAAAAAATAAAATAACCTTTGATTGAACAGTATCTCACATATGTAGGGTAGATGTAGTTTCAGCGTCACCTCTGTGAAGACATAAAAAAGGCCTTCTTTGTATGAAATATGAAGAAAAGCTTGCAACGGATACTATATGTCTTCATTGGCATTTTGTACCAAATTCAAGCAACAACTCATTATCTTCCGTTATTCTTCCCTTCTTCAGTTCCCTATCATGGCGGATCATTGCCCAGGCTGCGCCCCCAGGAGGACGAGTATGCCCACCAGTTGAGGAAGAACCAAATGCAGAAAGGTTTAAACAGCATGGGCGAACAGGGCCAAGGCAGGAACAGGGAGGGCTTGGTAAGAAAGGAAAAATTTGTTTTCTGATATTGGTGAAAATGACTGAATAAATGTGTTACCAACATTTTGAAATGTTCAAAAGAAAAATATATGAGAAGTGAATAGATGAATTTGTAACAACAATCTCTCTCTCTGTCTCTCTCTCTCACACACACACACACACACACACACCACAGAGCAATGTTGAACAAATGAAAAATTAATATTATCACCTTTTGGAAGGATATTTATGTGATATGAATAACTACTTGATCATGGAAAATGTGACATTTTTGTTCCCTTTTGTTCATAGATAGGACCGTATGAGTCTGATGATGATGAAGGAGGATTTGGTATGTGATCCAGAATATCAGTAATATTAATGTTTTTCAGGCATGTTCAATATATACTTTATTTCATCTTGAAAGAGAGGTCCATTATTCCATGACCTAGGGAAGAACTTACCTGACACCAATTTTTTCTTTCTTTTAGATTTTTCCATACCCATTTACAATTTCCTAATTTCTTATTCCATTTATGTTAACCAGCATTGATTTGAATTTATGAAATAGCCCTTCTTTGTTTCTAGCCCACCCCCAATGGCAAGGCTCCACCCCCACCCCCAACAAGGTCCTCCAGCCATGGACGCGCCCATATACCACCCCTGAACCACCCCCCTCTGCCAGCACGCAACTATGACCTGAATGAAATGCCACGGTACACCCCACCTCCAGGTAACTGCCATCTGGTGTGAGATATGAATACTACACAGTCTTTACTTGTTTAAAGAGGTTTGATTAGAATATTTTCATGGTGATTCACAGCATTTGATTTTAAATTTTGATTTGGAAGACCTTATCCTTATAAATACCATAGTTTTGTTATTCTGTTTTATGTTTTAAGATCATTTTTCCCTTGATTTTAGCATAGCAAAAGCTGCCAGCAGTTGCATATTGATCAAGCATTTGATTCACAGCATTTGATTTTAAATTTTGATTTGGAAGACCTTATCCTTATAAATACCATAGTTTTGTTATTCTGTTTTATGTTTTAAGATCATTTTTCCCTTGATTTTAGCATAGCAAAAGCTGCCAGCAGTTGCATATTGATCAAGCGATTCTCACACTTAAACCTTAACATTATAGTCATTCATTAGGAGTAAAATTTCTCTTTTTACCTGCAAATTTCACACATATACTTAATGGTTTATTTTTGAGGTGTTTCCAAACAGTTCTTTTCCTTTGCTAATTCAGGAAACACTGATCTGCGCCCCCCATCAAGAAGAAGCCAAAAGCCAGAGCCTGCTGAGCCTCTTCCTGTAGAAATGAGAGGACATCTTGTATGAGGCACCTTGGGAAATTATATGTCCAAAGATTATACCATAACTTGTAGTGGTGGAGGAAGTTGATAGTGGCAGTGGAGAAGATATTGACTTATGAATAATGAGAATATTTTTGTGTCATACTCATTGAACTGTGGATAAGTGGAAGTGGAGATATTTTGATAAAGACACGCTTTTTTGTTTTAAGTGAAATTTGAATTTATAGTATGTATGATCTCAACCCTGAAAAAAGGGAAATCCGAAGTCTCATTTGGTATAGTTGTTTACATATATTTCGTTTCATGTTTTGTTGAACCTAGTGTGTAAGTTGTTATTGGCAGGCTTGCTCATTTCATGGTTGAACCATGTGGGAACACGGCAACAAAGATGCCATTGTTACTGCAGTGTTATTTGTATTATATAACTACAGGGCTTCTCCAAGGTTGTCCACTAAGTCAAGTGTGGATATCGCCCCAAGTGTTTAGGGGAAGGGCGTATGGCTGGTGCTATCTGACTGAGGGAACTAGTTATGAGTGCTTGCTTTAGTTAAAGAAACTCACAAGTAAGAAAATATTATCTTTATATTGTTTTCTTATACTCAAAGGAGGGTAAAAATTATCACTTATTAAACTTGCTGATCAGTTATTTAGGATCCCATAAAATAAACAAATTACTTTTTTGTAGCAATTTATGGGCATGAGTATCTTTGTAGGGCAGTATTTTCAAAGTGAACTTTCAAAGAGATTTGTCTCCTCATGGAGCATTTGAGAAGTTCAGAAATTCAAATCGACAAGATGGTGTGTATCTCAAAAGAGTTTCACCAAGAATTGCTAAAAAATAAGTAAGAATTGTGCACAGATGAGCATTTACATACTGTGCCTCAATTATGCACTCTATCAATGAGATAAAAAAACTTTTATCTTGTTGTAATTATTGTTAAGTCTGTCATTCTTCTCATTTTTACAACAGCATTTATTTGTACAGCTGTTTATTATTATTATTATTATTAGGATTCGCCCTCATCAGGGTATCCGTCCAACCCCACTGTACAGGTTTGGCAGGTCCTTCTCAAAAGATGGCGGCACTAGTAAACTGTTTTTATCTCAGCTTTTATTTTTAAAAAAGAAAGTTTGGCATCCTGTTTTAAAACTTTAACAAGAATTGCATTAAGGGTTACTCTGCAGGAAGATTTCTTACTGATTTGAAATTCAAAAAACAATTTGGACTTTCAGTAAAAAAAAAAAAATGGATGCTCCACTTGGTTTCAAGTTGCTGCAAATGTCCAGGCTAACTTGTTTTTAGCACATTTGTCATTGCTAGCCTTGTCATCTTTTGAACTGTCTGTGCATAAGTGGCGGTGAATTGTGCCAAATAAACATATGCAATTTGTACATAATATTTTAATTAGAATTTGTAGTATAGTTATCATTATACTCACTGTATATGAATGCATGGTGAATTGTAATTTGCAAATAGAACCTTTTTTGTGGTCGTCTTTGGTCCTTTGTTTTTTTGTTTTTTTTTCTTAGCTCCTGGATTTGGGCTATATATCTATTAGAGAGCATGAAGATCACCTAATTTGGTGAATGCATGATATTATAAGCAGCACTTATTGTATATGATGGCCTTTTAAAAGTTTTGCTCATTCCAACAATTTTGGATACAACAATTGACATCTATGGGATTGTTTGTGCACTTTGTTTGAAAATGCATGCACTTTCCAGGAAGGAATCCAGGGGCGGTTTCCTTAGATTTAAAGTACAGTCCATTGCTAGATGAATGGAAAAGGTGTCAATATATTTACATGCATGCATTAGTTAGTTAACACCCTGACTGGGTTTACTATAAAACTGCTGCATGCGTGTACTGCATACTGCACTTGTACTGTCTCAGTTATTAAAATTTTTTTTTTTACAATTGGCATTAAGTCCAGTTTTTACCAAATGATCAGTTAGTATGTTTCATGTGCTACTTCATGTTATATTTCTATGGAGTATGGAGGGTCTTGTAGTATGATATTCCAAATATAGTTGACTCTGCCTAACTTTACAACCAAATTGGGGTTAGGCAGTGTTCATACTAATTTCAGCAATTACCAAAGAAAAATCTGTTTCAGAAGATTTGTACAAGATAAAAGGCAATTCGAGTCATAATTTGAGTGATGCAGTCAACACTTTAGTGAAGTTGTAAATAATGTTTTATGTTTAAATGCTTGTACAAACCCATTGTTGATATTTCGTCCAGTTTTCTGTCCTGTACACATGTAGGACGTGAAATGAAATTCGGTCAGTTCTTTGTCACATCCCTATTGAAAGTCTGGCAGCGAATGTTACTAGGCATAGATTCCTAAGTTGAGATTGTCTGTTTGTTGCATGCAAAAATCAGTCAACTGATTACTGATATTACTGCTGTAAAACAGTATTTTATGCTCTCAAAAAGATTGAGGAGTTTGGATTTTAAACAAGTTTCTACTGAACAAGTACTAATCGAATGCGAAAAAGACGGTAGGACATCGCTCAGTCTTCATAAGAAATGTTATCTTAGATATGTATTGGTGCATTTAATTTCAGGATAACAATTCTTGATTATTTTTATTGAGTTTTTAAATCTGAACAAAAATTCTTTAACGTTTGCAAGTCGGTGAGAGTTACGCTGCTTACACGTGTTAAGGGATGGCAAAGAGGTAATAAAAGAATCTTGCATTAACAGTTGTGGGATTCTTATGCAGGCTTCCCCTGTCAAAGTCTTAATTTTATATACTGTATATACTCTGGAAATGTTAGTTTGCCGTAGTTATGTAAATGAAGATTTTTACGATACTTAAAAAGTCGAGGCTATATGGTAGTCACAAGTAAAGTATACATTTCAGTCATGTTTTGCAATAATGGAGAGAAATGATGTATGCAATATATACATGTAAATAAATTAACCATGACATAATTATGCCTTCTGTTTATTTGGTGTCAGTACATAAATTTTAAATGTAGGTCTAAATGGGTTACAAATTTTAAGATAAAAAACAAACATTGGAAAGTATCTTTTTCATTCCTTAGACAAGAACTTGAGCATGTACGTGCCTTTCTTTTAGCTTTGTTGGTACCACTTTCTTCCCCTTTCACCACCCCCAAAGAAAAAATAACATAACGCCAGTGCAGCCCTGGTTACAAAATTTATAACTATAACAACATATAACATTTTTCATATGACATGGGACCCACTGCACTTGACGAAGAACACACTCCTTTAGGCGATACTGCTGACATATTGATATGTGACACTCCTTTCAATAATATTTAATGCATTACACTAAATACCCAGAACAATCAAGAACAGTTTGACCAAAATAATTAAACTGTTTCTTAAGATAGAAATAATAGCACGATTTCTTTCCTTTGACCTTTCGACAATACATAACGAACACGTTCAATCTTTTAATAACTATGTTTGTACCTTTCATTGGTACACACGAGGCTATTACAATCTACCTCAGCAGAGGAATATTTGTAAATGTTTTACATTTTTTCTATATCTATGTAAGCGTCAACTAAATCCACCCCATGATCCTCTGGACCTGAAGCCACATCTTTCTCGTACTTAATAAAAAACTTATCCACAATTGCGGCCTTTTCCTTCTCTGAGCGAGAGCTATCCAGACCTGAGAGGAAGGACGAGTTGCTCCAGGCGCGGAAGAATTGGATATACCGCTTGGCATGGCTGGTTACTGCCTCTTGGTCGCCTGGAACAGATAAATCTATAGTTAATTACCTTACACAAACATCTAACACCGGTTTCAAAAAGATGTTGAATAGAAAACAGAGAATTTAATTACTTTAATATATTTTCATAATCAAAATTATTATGAACATGGTAACTTGATGAGCAAATATTTTAGGCCAACCTTAACCCAGATAAACAATAATTAACCTGTTTATATGAGATAAACCAAAAGTAACGTGTTCGTATGAATAAATAATAATAATAATAATAATAACAACTTGCATTTCTGTAAAAAAAGATGGTTAAGATTTCTTCATTACTTCTGAATATCGATCAAAATATCATTACTAATTAACATTTTTGATATCGATAATAGGCTATATACTTTTGACTCTAGGAAACTCTGGGACCATATTCATGGCCAAATACTAGTAATAGTCTATTTGCATAAAGCTATATTACATAAAAGGGATGTTGATTGAATTGGTAGAGTGGATAGGCACATTTGGGAAAGAACAAGAACAAACAAACTTACCATTCTTTCCGATCTTGGTTCATTTCTCGTGAAATGGACAACGCACCACTTTTGTTTCAATGGCCAGCAACTTAAGCCCACTTTTAGACACAGCAGAGTTCGGGTCACAAAAAGGAGCCCTGTATTCCTCCCTGGTTCTGAAGTACAGGTTGAAGTTTGTGTTGTCAAATTCTTCCTGTAAAAAAGGGGGATATTTGTAATTGGAGGATTACTTTTTCTAAATGACAAAAACGTCAAAACTCTTTACTTCCCATGTGGTTGGGATCACTAAAGTAAAAATTGGACACCTTATATCATATTTTATCGATCCAAACTTTTTCATTACAAAATATCGCCCATGCAATTAAACTTCATTGTCCATTTTGAAAATACATTTGGCACACACCATTTTAGATCAATAGCCAACACAGCATCCCATTGCCAAAATAGTCCAAAAAACAAAATCGGGAATTTGCCATTTGAGTTCTTCCCGCTATCTTCACAAAAAATCATTCATTGGTCTGCTCCTACACACATTAAGGATAACATATCCCAATCACTCTCCTCGTGCATCTCACCCACAGTGTCAATACATAGCCATTCTTGTCCTTCTCATTGGCTATTCATCTGAAATTGATCTCTCCCTCTGTAACCATCTGTTTCCAGTACCTGTTAAAGTTATGTTCCCGTACCTGTGTGATCTCTCTCTCAGTGACCACCACCTTCTAGTACTTGTTACAGTTATGTTTTCCTACCTGTGTGATCTCTCCCTCAGTGACCATTTCATTCCAGTAGTTGGTTAAACTGTGGACCACGCTCTCCTTGATATTTTTGGTGGTCCCTGGATATTGTCCTTCCTTCTCTAAACAATCACTTATGATTACAA
Source organism: Lingula anatina (assembly GCF_001039355.2). The sequence continues at coordinate 15,273 of NW_019773909.1, read as the reverse complement.
TCCTGCCACCTGATGCCAAGTAATACACAAAAATATAAGTGTTTTGAATTAATCAGTAAGGAAGATTAATAAACTAACTAAGAAAATACAAGATAATGATAAACAAAAAGGTTTTGAAAAACGAAAGAAGCGGAAGATGTGGAATACAGCAAGAAAAATTCAACGGTCACAATGAATACATGTTAACTTTGGAATGGAATGTACCAGTTACCATATTACATATCTTATGCATATAACTGATACCTGGTCTCAACTCCTTAGCTCTAGCCAGGAGTATGGTCTCCCAGTCTTTGGCCGCCTGGGCTTGGAACAGAGCTTTCTCCGTAGGATCTGTGATATCAACATGTACCAGAGCTCCGGTGATTCTACAGGGTCTGTAAATATTTTGTACATGATTCTACACAGTCTGTTAGTTCTTGGACACTTTTTGATTGATCAGCTGAAACAGCATGCTCAAAAATAGTTTCATTAAAGGGTTTGCTTCATGCCGNCAAGTCATAATTTGAGTGATGCAGTCAACACTTGAGTGAAGTTGTAAATATTGTTTTATGTGTAAATGCTTGTACAAACCCATTGTTGATATTTCGTCCAGTTTTCTGTCCTGTACACATGTAGGACGTGAAATGAAATTCGGTCAGTTCTTTGTCACATCCCTATTGAAAGTCTGGCAGCGAATGTTACTAGGCATAGATTCCTAAGTTGAGATTGTCTGTTTGTTGCATGCAAAAATCAGTCAACTGATTACTGATATTACTGCTGTAAAACAGTATTTTATGCTCTCAAAAAGATTGAGGAGTTTGGATTTTAAACAAGTTTCTACTGAACAAGTACTCATTGAATGCAAAAAAGACGGTACGACATCGCTCAGTCTTCATAAGAAATGTTATCTTAGATCTGTATTGGTGCATTTAATTTCAGGATAACAATTCTTGATTATTTTTATTGAGTTTTTAAATCTGAACAAAAAATTCTTTAACGTTTGCAAGTCGGTGAGAGTTACGCTGCTTACACGTGTTAAGGGATGGCAAAGAGGTAATAAAAGAATCTTAGTTGCATTAACAGTTGTGGGATTCTTACGCAGGCTTCCCCTGTCAAAGTCTTAATTTTATATACTGTATATACTCTGGAAATGTTAGTTTGCCGTAGTTATGTAAATGAAGATTTTTACGATACTTAAAAAGTTGAGGCTATATGGTAGTCACAAGTATACATTTCAGTCATGTTATGCAATAATGGAGAGAAATGATGTATGCAATATATACATGTAAATAAATTAACCATGACATAATTATGCCTTCCATGTTATTTATTTGGTATCTGTAGAGCAATTTATAAATTTTAAATGCAGATCAATATGAGTTACAAACTTTAAGATAAAAACAAAAATTGAAAAATATTAATTCCCTAGACCAGAACATGAATAAGAAAACAAGAAAGAAATTTTCGTTTTATTTGGAATATTGTTAAAATTATCAAAATTTATGCTAGTTACGGGACTCAACCATCTGACATTCTAAACAATACAGTGTATGTCATTTTCTGGCGAGCTAACAAGAAACCCGGTCGAATAAATCGACGTGAAAAATGCCAATGCAACAAAATTTAATTTGGTTGGAAGTGGTCTACATGTAGTAGTTCGAATAATTAGATTTAGTGCCTTACGATTTTCCATGCGATTATTTTGACATCGTAAGTGGCTATGGGCTACTATGATTACTTCGTAATTCCAGAATGGCACACAGCAGGACACATAACCATCATCTTCCAATTCATCCAAGTCATCTTCCATCCAGCCAAATAGGGACCATTCATAATGAGGAGAGCCGAGTGCTAGCTGGTCCACGATCTAAATATGGCGGACCTACATGAAAGGAAGACCGCTTAATCCTGTAATGGTCCCTCCGCCTCTTTCACGCCTCCACACGCGTCGTCCCTGCAGGGGCACAGTAATTAAATCTCGTCTCAATTCGACTGGTCGAGGGACGACGCATGGGGAGGCGTGTGTCCTGCAAAATTGAAATTTATCACTATATTTCTATATTAATTATATATCTTTGGCTATGTAGTTGGGTCCTGCTGGTAAACAAGATAAATAATACAAAGTACGTTTCTAAATTAGTTGCACTGAAAATGGATATATTCTACGGGTAGGGAGGCTTCAATGTACATATCGCTCGGGTCTGGGACTGAATTAAACCAAATGGCCTGGGCAGGGTGACTTTTCTTGGTGGAAGAGATCAAAAGAGCCAAATGACAATAATGACGCCAAACTATTTCGTCAACTTTAGAATAGTCACTGGGTCTCCATTCTCTGTCAACTTTAAATGGCTGGACATTTATTATTTAGATATATTATTTTGATCAGACCTTGGTTTCTAGTTTTGGCTTTTTTTGCGTGGTCTGAAATTGAATTCAAAAGCGCACTACTGTTTTCTACATTTATAAACATATAAATGCATTCAGCATCAGAGGTGATACACAAATATTGTCTTCCGTTTATTATTTGTATACATCCATTAATTATGCATTAGCACCGTCATAATGCAGTACCATCCATAATGTTGATTGTTGAAAAAAAAGAGAAAAAAATCCAGGCTCTCAGCATCTAGATTATAGTGTAGCAATAAATGAAAGTGTTGCTAAGGTGACGTGTTTAATAATGTGCCTGCTAGTCGTGTTTAGCTGTATATGTTAGTGTAATGTGATGCAGGCTACATAAATGCGAACATAAACCCACATTAGGTGGCAACTACAAGTCTCATTGAACCCTGGTCTCTTGATAGTCCACGTCCACGCTCTCAGCACAACAAATTATATTCTTTATTTAGGCTTGGCGAATTTCTACACTTTATGATTACTTTCTAGGTGAGTACATGTTACATTCTAGTATTATCGAACTATCAATTTTAAATGAGCAAAAATGTTGATTAGTTTGGTAGTTGGATCATAAATAAATTTTTCAGACAAGTTGAAAAACTTTCAAATCTCTAGCTTATGGCCAACCTGGGCGATCTACCTGACATTTATAAGAGGGCCCTGGCCGCTAAACCACCTAGCGGTCAATGAGTGTCAACATCTACTCACATCAGATTGATGAAGGAAGACGTCCAGTAGACCTTTGAACATCTCCTAATATTCTTTTTTTCTAATAACCTTCGCAAATGGGTAGGTTCAAGGATCAAGAAACAAAATACCAGTTGGAGACTGATTTGAGGCAACCAGCGGCTGTAACCCTCAAATGTCTTGGTTCCGATGAAAAAAAAACCTAGTACGGATCAGTTTGACAGTAAAAATATATCTATCTCGTGCCGACCACTGGCCGATCATTGATCATGCAGCAACAATGGTCGCCCTCCCGTGGCGATTTAACATAGGTTCCTTTTGGAGGTCAAACGATGAATAATTTTTCATTTTCCAGAAAAGTGACATTTTGATGCGAAATTCCCCATGTGAATCCATAAGGTTATCAAACACAGTTTGTAATCCGTGTACTAAATAATTAAAGACTGTGGCTGTGACGTTATTTGCCCTTCTATTTTGGGTTTGGGTGAAATGGCTATCGCGTGGCCATTGCTTCCCGCGGAATCATTGGAGTGTCTCAAAATCTGGCATGACGTTTTTGCAGACGGAGTCCTCTGGTCAATTCTTAAAGTATTAGTTATAATTTTGCTACATTATTTTCCAAGATGTAGTCCTAACTATATTAATATCTCAAAATACATGTATCAGTAAATTTAACTTACATGTACAAAATGTGGTTTCATGCTAATTTGGACATATTTAAGTTGTATTGATTATCTTACGCCGTCAATTCAACGCATCTTCCTAATCACGAAACTGAAAAACTGCCAGAAAAAAGTTTGATGAATTATTCGAGATTTCATTTATCTGTGGAACTGCCATGACTGAAATCACACTTAAACCGCTGCCGTGTGAGCACAAACTGTCACGTTGTTTAGAGCGGCAGTGTCAAGAGAGATTAAAAGCATAGGCTTGCTAGCAATATTCAGTTGTCATTTTAGTACGAAAAAAACAGGCATCTCAGACATGGCAGAAGTTCAGGTGCCCCACAGTCACATACCATATGGCAAAGAAGGTTCTGGCTTCTACAGTGACAACCATATAGCGTGCTTTAATGTTGTAGATGCAGCCACTCCTATGGCCCTCAATGCACTGGGTAAGGTACAGTTATATAACCTCAATGTCTATTTATAACCTCAATGTCATGGGAAAGATATGTACTATAAAAGTTTTAGATTTCGAAGCATCTTTGGAAGCACTTCATCCGATCATAAATTGCTTCCAAATTTAAGACTATATGGCATAAAACCAGTACAAACAAAAATTATAATAACGCTTCTTTAAGTTGCTATTGCTTGTATCGCTATCCAACGTGCTAATATCACATCATGCATGTTATTGTGTTTTTTTTCACTATTTGTTTTTTAGAAAAGGTTCCAGTGAAAAGTTTGAACGTTCCGTTTGTAATTGCTGACTTCGGAACTGCAGACGGGGGGACATCTATGATTCTTTTAAAAAAGATGATAGGTAAATGCTGTATCCAAATCCCTGCTTTTATTCTCCAATACATACATGTATATTTAGAAACTATTCTTTTATTCGATTTTTTTCTTTACTAATCTGCATTCTGAGGCCTCTTGAAATATGCAAGATGCACGTTCGACATTTTCTCTTGAAAAAGTTATACATTGAGTACTTAAAATAACGACGGTAGATTAATATTGTTTCGGTATTCTTCAAACTTGTGTATATAACAACTCTGTTTTCTGGTACCTTTAGCAAACTCATAAATGGTCACGGACTCTAACAGAGATAACGTTGTTTTTAATTATATTGGCTACAGATATTGCTTTTTTGTTTACTTTTAAGATACAATAAATTAGAGATAAATAGTTATATATATATATATATATATATATATATATATATATATATATCATAACAATAAAACTGTGCCCGACATTCAGGTTTTACAAGATGGTCGCCAAGAACTGCGTACATATTTTTTTCAGTGAAATTTGCTTGAAGGGCCATCCCCGCCAAAATGAAATTTCAGACGTTCTCTCAATATCTCCCACTGTAATATTCATGTCCTTTAAAGCTTCTTACTCTTCACAATTCACACATAAAACTATCAAACCCTTTAGATAAAAATTTATCTTTACCGTACCTAGCCGTTATCCTTTCTTAGCCTCCTTGGATAGCCATTGCCAGTAGCAATGTTTGTATTAAACACAGCACTGGAGTAGCCTTTTAAGGCCGTTAAAGGCCTACATTTGAGAAACGGCTTTCCTTGCAATTAAAGGAAACATCTTTAGAACAAAAATCCACTTTTTTATTGTTTTATATACCACCCCGCGCACTTCTACACACGGGGGGTCCAAGTGCCTATCAACCACTTTGCCAGATCAGTACCGCAGGGACAAGAAATCAATCGTAAGATTAATACTGTTTAAGAATTTAAGACTTAAATATTATGCTTTCAGAACTTCTGCGTGTCAGACATGGCAAAGACCTACCTGTGCAAGTGGTGTATGAGGACCAGCCTGTCAATGACTTCAAGTCACTGTTTTTTAGAGTACAAGGTGTGTACTAAGACTCATTATATAAGACCTAGTCTGTGGAGGCTAATGGCAACATTAAATAATTTACTGCTGTAGCTATGGTAACTTTTACCTTGGTAAATGGCCGTTGGATGGAGGGATGACTGACTTGATTGACGGTTTGAATGATTGGTGGGTGGAAGGACTAGAGATGGCATTTAGCTAGTGTACTACGTATGTACCACGTTGGGCCACATACTTAGCAGGGGTTGGTCCCAAGGTCACAATAGTTGGTGTTGCTGCAAATTATGGGTATCGAGCTGTCTTTGTCTCACATACGACGTCAACATTAGTAGGGTCCTTTGAGATTTAGTTAAGATTCCGATTATTAAAAGGAAGTAAATTAACAATAGCGCATTTAACATGGCCTCTGAATATGTAAGTCACTGAAAGCAAGAGTTTTGAACATCAGGCAACTTACTTTGAAGTTCCTGGTCCCACAGTTATACTTGAGAGTGGAAGGTGAGGTCATGGCATCGTCCGACCAACCATAAACGAGCTCAAGTATAGAAAGTGATAATATATTATTAAAATACATGGCCATGAAGAAACAGAATGCGTCAGAGAGAAAATATACTTGAATGTCAGAATACCATCGGTTTTCTTTTTAACAAATCAAGGTTTGCTGAGTCATGCCCCACCATCCTACATGCAGGAGTTTGACAATGTGTATGTGCTAGCCAGTGGTACCAGTTTCTACTCCCAGTGTTTGCCTCCTGGTAGCCTGCACTTTGGCATGTCCTTCACTGCCATGCATTGGCTTTCCACAAGGTATTTTAACTATTCTCAATGTGAAGAGTGGATATAAATGCTGCTTCTGGGCAAGGCAGCGCATCTCAACATTATGATTCTATAGTAAAAGAAAAGGAGAGACTGATGTAATGGTTTGTCAAATGCTATATTTTGAGCATAGTATTTCACTGAATGCATAGAAAAGGGTCTATCACTTACGTCATATGTAGAATTACGAACAAACTTATTGCAGACCATGTAGAATCACGGGAGCATTACACTTCACTGAGATCACAGACTATAAGGAGAAAGCTGTATTCCAAGCCCAGGCAGCCAAAGACTGGGAGACCATCCTTCTGGCAAGAGCTAAAGAGTTGCGATCAGGTATATGTAACTGATAAAGAGAATGACTTGTTTACTTTCCAGTTAGGTGTCAGTTCATGGATCTTAACAAGACTTTGCTGCTCACAAATACTGTTGGCAAAGTAGACGGTGACCAGATCAATTACAAAACAGTTTTAGATCAATCTTACGAGCTGTTCTCGAGATTGAGACTAGTTCCAAAGCTACGCTTCTCCATTTCCCGAATTTATTATGAGTCCACCGAGATGTATGCTATGTCTTTTTCTTATCAAGTAATCAAACTATCGCCTGTGTTTGTCTTTACAAATTGTCCTGTTTTTTTAATCATTAATTCATTTACACATCTATACATTTAATACTTTTAAGTATAGAAGAGTTAAGTTAAAATGTACTAACTCATCTATTTCCACCTGTATTTCCTAACATACAGGTGGCAGAATGGTGGTCATAAACTTAGCCATAGACAAAGAAGGACAGAGTGCAGGAACCACCAAAAATATCAAGGAGAGCGTGTTCCACAGCTTTACCAAGTACTGGAAGGAGATGGCCACTGAGGGAGAGATCACACAGGTAGGGGAACATGACTTTAACAAGTACTGGAAACAGATGGTCACTGAGGGAGAGATCACACAGGTAGGGGAACATGACTTTAACAAGTACTGGAAACAGATTGTCACTGAGGGAGAGATCACACAGGTAGGGGAACCTAACTTTAACAAGAACTGGAAACAGATTGTCACTGAGGGAGAGATCACACAGGTAGGGGAACCTAACTTTAACAACTGCTGGAACTAGATGGTCACTGAGAGAGAGATCACACAGGTAGGGGACTATAACTTTAACAACGGCTGGAACTAGATGGTCACTGAGAAAGAGATCACACAGGTAGGGGGAACACATAAGTAGGCTTTTCTCGCCTTGAGCTGACGTCATCTCGTGCAGACGAAACAAAGAAGCAAAGTGGCTGACGCGGAGTTTGAAGTTTGAACTAAGAATGCCTTGCAATCGAAAATCAGTACCACAACACAAGCTCCTTTCTGCTTTAAAATCTTATCTTTGGTGTCGCCTTTATCTGGGTTACATTGGCCCATAAATTGACCGGATGTAGTTGAGAAACCTTTGTTAACTTTTTTTCCAGCTTCAAATTGGAAATTGCGTTCGTTTACTGGACTAAAAATGCTGCAGTCTAGTTCCATAATAATTAGATGTCCTAAATGTCATGTCTTTGAGGAAAACCTGTTAACTCTCTTCTCTAGGTGTGGTTTCATTCGTTCGGCTTTAGGGCAATATTGCCCATGTCCCTGTTTGGTTAAGATGTTGTCTAACCCTCATGGAACAATCATACCTTCTGGCATTTGGTGGGTCAAAGCTCTCTCTTATGCCAGTCGCTCAGTAAAAATGAATCGCACTCACTAAGGAACCAATTATTAAAATGTAATTGATGTGGGATAAATCCAATTGTCAAGGTAGATAGGCCACTGTTCCATTACGCACGTCACGAATTTACACAATGAGCGGTTGTCTAGTTTAAATGCAGTGCTAAAATAAAATTAATGGGTACTCCTGCAGCAATGTACATAAAAGCGGGAGGGTGGCACTTTTTGCTTCAATTTCAGTAGTACTAAGCTACTAATTGTGAATGCATTCTGTGAAAAAATTTATATCGTAACATGACGACGTATACTGCCGTATTATCCTAGCGGTTAAAGAGAAAACTTATGTATATCGAATCCCTCAATTAAAGGTTAGTGCCTTTGTGCTATATATTTTGAACTGATAACTGCAGAAATGCTTTGCTAGCAATTGGTTAAAAATGGTGTACCAGGCAATTTCACGGTGCATTGAATGTTCATGGGCAATTTGTTTTTATTTATTACATTTAATTTAAGCATTCAGTCGAGGTTGAAACGAATGTGGATTTTTGTCGGCCGTTTTGAACTGAAGTGAGCCAAAAACTTCTGAAAGTTAAATGTTTTAACAATTTGGCCATTGCTAAAAATTGCAGTTACCTGCACAATCCCCAAATCCTACCATATCTAACAGGAAGTATTTAATAACAGTTTTGAGTTTTGAACTGAAAACTGAAGGGAGATTCTGCTAGACTTTTGATTTTAAACTGTGCGAATTTTGGCAGCCATTTAAACATCATCAATGTATCTGACCATTAAGAAGAAATGCAGTTTTCTAAAGAATCTTAATTTTTTATGCCATCCATTTCTACAGGAAGAATTTGACAACACAAACTTCAACATGTATTACCGAACCGTGGAGGAATGCAGTGCTCCATTTTGTGACCCGAACTCTGCTGTGTCCAAAAGTGGGTTAAAGTTGCTGGCCATTGAAACTAAAGTGGTGCGTTGTCCATTTCACGAAAAATGGATCAAGAGTGGAAGGAAGGGTAAGTTTGTACATGTTCTTTCCTAAATGTGTCTATGCACTCTACCCATTATATTTACAACAGTTTCACACTGTCTACGTGTAGTTGAACAAGTATTAAATATCTGTTTTTCTGTTGTGTTCAATGGGGACATTTTAGATAATGTACAATCAGAAAAAACTTTTAGGTGTATTGATTAACGAAAATCTTATCTTGAATGATTATGTATATTAACTTGAAGAAAGAATTTACAGTAAACTGTCCCTTCTATCCAGACTAAAACGATATTAACATTGGAAACAAGAAAACTGTTTTATAATGCACATATACTACCGCATCTGGATTACTGCTCCATTATATAGAGCAGCTGTGCAAAACTAGAAAACATGTACAAGCTTCAAAAACGTGGTGCAAGAATCATTCTCTATATCCCAGAAAAAAAGAAGCCAAGAAATATCCATCAATTGAACTATTCAAGAAACTAAAATGGCAAACAGTTTATAAACGGACAGGGTTTAAGAAAGCCACATTAGTTATTAACTCGTTAAATGGAGTCTTACAAAAACACATCAGGGACTACCTGGGAATTACAACCATAGACACCACGGGCAGTATCACCCGATCAAGTAATATGGGAAATATCTATTTACCAGTTGGCAGAAAAAAAGACAAACTAACTAAAGGCCCAATATGGACTTCGATTAAAACACGGAACTGCCTTAACTCTGAAATTAAATACTCCAAAGACTTGGACACTTAAAAAATGTTTTTAAAAAGCCAAAAGTAAACTTTATGTATACAATTATTAAGCCATGTAGCTTTAAGATTTTTACTAACATAATGCCTTTTGCTTTATTCTTATTACTATTATTTCTCTCAACTCGATTCATTTTTACTTCATTATTATTTTAATTTCATTAATTTATTCATCTTTTATTCATAAACACAATATTATATGCTTACCCCCCAGAGGGCTGTGCAAAATAAGTGTATGTGCTTGACATGTTTTACCCTCTTTAAATAAAGTTAACTATTTTCATTATTATTATTATTATTTTTATTATTAATTTGCTACAATACTTTGAACATGTAAAGCTAAGTAATACTTATATGTCTCCCTGTGTCAAAATGAAATAAAATGAAAAGAGACGGTCCTTTTACTAGTGTGTATGTGAGCAGTGAATAAAAAATGAAGTAGGTAAGTTTGTACAATGTATTGTTCATTTCTGAAGTATAATAAATGAAAAGTGCAAATAAAGCATGTTTGGAATACATAAATGTATATACTTGTTCAGATTATATAGGTTTTATTTGCACATTCGGCAAATCATTTTTGTAAGTCAGCAGATCGCTAAGCTTTTTCTAAAACATGTCGTTACATAGCTGGTAAGTACTCTTATCTCTGTGTTTCCTAAGAAAATATTATGCAGATATCCCTCATGACAACCTGTCTTTGACGAACGTGATATGAAAATTTTACGAGAAAATGCATTTCGTTCTGGAACCCATTTTGACAAAACTTATTTCTTTCTCCCAGATGGATGTGATTAATAATACACAGTTGAACAGTTGAAGCAGACTGACTGTTTGTCTCAATTTCAGCCGATCAAGAGGCAGCAGCTGACCACGCCAGGCGTTGTGTCCGATCGCCACGCACCTGGAGCAACTCTACCTTCCTCTCGGGTCTGGATAGCTCTCGCTCAGAGGAGGAAAAGGCTGCCATTGTGGATAAGTTCTTTTTGAAGTACGAGAAAGCAGTGGCATCGGCCCCAGAGGATCATGGGGTGGATTTTGTTCACGCTTATATGGATATAGAAAAAGTTTAAAATCAACTACCTTCTCCTGAAATAGACTTTCCTGTCTCTTGGTGTTAGATGCAAATCCTTTCCAATAAGATTAAACTTCATAGGAATATAATGTTTAGTGTCGCTAGACACCTTTTGTCATTAAACTATTCTTGTTTTGTATTTAATCTGAATGGGCTTTAAATACATAATTGGAAATGCAGTGCCATACAATGATCTTTTCTCATGGGCTATTATGTTGTTATACTTAAAAATCTGTGACCAAAGATTCACTGGCGGATCCAAGGTTGTGCTAAAGGAGGGATACACATGGATACAGTAATATAAAACATGAAAATATAAAACAGTTGACAGGTTTTACCAAAATGAGTGAAATAAACAGTAGTAAGAAAATATCATGGTTTTGTTCTGTTTCGTGTTGTTTGTATAATTTTTTTCACTGTTTACTAATAGTAAGGTTTTATGTTAACTATTTGCCCAATGTTTTGCATTAATGTTATTGACAACTTGTCAACTTCATACGAGTCTGTAGATGTCAAAATTATTAACTCGATGAACGTACAGGGTATGCACTTTTTATTAAAAATAACATTTGTTATTAGAAACACCTTCTAAAAGAAAAATGAGGAGGCGGTGCACATGTATCAATTTTTTATAATTATATTTAGAATAGCATTTGTTAAATGACGATCGGCCTAACAGTACAGTTATTTGTCTATCATTGGCCAAGACGCAGGTGACCCAGACGCAACAAATCATATGTTCCTGCCGCGCGAATCTGGAGCAACTCCACTTTCCTCTCAGGCCTGGGGAGCTCTCAATCAGAAGAGGAAATGGCCGCCATTGTGGATAAGTACTTTTTGAAGCACAGGAAGGCAATGGTACCAGCTCCACAGGATGATGGGATGAATTATGTACATGCTACTATGTATATTTAAAAATGTAAATTTTTTCTGTTTTGCCGACATTGCTTGTACGAACTCTAAAAATGTTGCTGAATGGTAAGTGTTACATGCCTTTACATCTTTATAGAAAGATAGCACCTTTAACAATTACTGCGTGTACAGCAGTAAAGAGCCATGCATTACTTTGTCAGTTTGGTGGACTTTTACAAACTAAAGGAGCAGATAAGGAGGTCAATTTGCGACCAGAAATTTGAAGAAAGTGCTGTTTTAAATGTCTTTTTTTATGGCTGATCGAGTGATTAATTTGGTTTACACCCTGGTATATCGACTTTATTCGAGTCTTATAGTAATTGATAGAAGTAGTTTATACAATCTGTGTGTTATACCGTTAGTAGGAGATCCATGTTCCCTTCATACATGTATATAACATCGAAAGTATTTTTGTTATCGCTTGTTTATTATATTTAGTTGTTTATAATTACATACTTAGGATAGAAACTGGTATCATGTTTGAAAGTGGACGTTTTGCGATGGTAATTGAATTCATAAAGACTTACTCAAATTGTGTTATTTCATGGTTTCATATCGTTTCTCCTTGCCCTAATGAATACATTAAAATGTATGCTGCGTCCAGAGTTTTAGGATCAGCGGGAAAAATTAACTGCTTTAAATAAAGAGTCGCGCTGACACGTGCTAATGCATTGAAGATAGGTGTAAATACAGGTACCATAATGTACAGCTAGCGATACAGCTGCGCTTTCATGGCTATCAATATTTTGCTCAAATCACACATTTGAGAGCCGTGCACTGCTGAAAAACCAACAAACTATGACAGCACTATCAATGAGGTAAGAACCTTCTGTTAGTCTACCGGTTATGCTACCGTAAATTTATTCGTTGAAGATCGAAAACTTCAGGAGTCAACGGTCAGGGAATTTCACTTTAATGATGATCGATTAGATTCCGAAATGAATTTTAGTTTTTTAATTATAGTGCTTATTTGGGAACAGCAGAGGGACGCATCTATTCAGTAAACAAAAACTTCAGCGCTTGAATACACTATCCGATTTCACTTTATGCAATGCAACTCACTCACTCACTCACAAACAGTGAAAATTCTACAGTAAAAATTGAATTTTAAAGAATGCATTTCATATAAAGGCAAATTATGGCCAGTAGTTTTTGCTATACAAGCAAGCAGATATGTTTATTTCAACATGTGTTATGCTTAGTTTCTTCGATGGTTATTTAAAAACCTTAAGTATTTTTTTCAGTGATACGTTAAACACCACATTTGAAACATTTCTGAAATTAATCAAAATACTTGGTCCGTAAAGCGCCATAATATAATATAATATAACTAGATAAGGCACGGATACAAAGTTAAATGCACAAGATGACATATAAAAAAAATTAAAATAAAACACCCACTTAAAAAAAGCTTTCTAAAAGCACAGACATCTCCACTAGAGCAAAACACAATACAAAATTGGTGTGCTATGAATGCGAAATAACCCCTGGTGGGCTCAACGGGCATATGCACGTGCCCCTTTTAAGCTTTGTTTAATACTACTTTCTTCCCATTTTACCACCCAAAGAAAAATAATATAATACCAGTGCAAGCCAGGTTACAGATTACAGATAACTGTATGACAGGGGACCATTTGCGTATGACAGGGGACCAATTGGACCCGGCGAAGAATTAAATCATTTACGTGATACTGCTGACATTGTGATATGTGACATTATGTCTAATCAATAATATTTAAATACCATACACTTAATACCCCGAGCAATCAAGACCAGTTAGACGACAATAATTAAATCTTTTCTTAAGATCGAAATAAGCATGCTATTAAAATCTACCCCAGCAGAGGAATAGTTGTAAATGTTTTATATTTTTTCTATATCTATAAAAACGTCAACTAAATCCACACCATGATCCTCTGGTCCTGAAGCCACAGCTGTCTCGTACTTAATAAAAAACTTATCCACAATGGCGGCCTTTTCCTCCTCTGAGCGAGAGCTATCCAGGCCTGAAAGGAAGGTGGAATTGCTCCAGGCGCGGAAGAATTGGGTATACCGCTTGGCATGGCTTGCTGCTGCCTCTTGGTCGCCTGGAACAGACAGATCTATAGTTAATTACCTTACACAAACATCTGAGACAGGTTTCAAAAAGATGCTGAATAAAAGCAGGGGCTTTAATGACTTTAATATATTCTCATAATCAAAATTATTATTTACTTGATAACTTGATAACCAAATATTTTTGGCCAGCCTTAACCCAGATAAAACCAAAATTTATATAAGATAAACCAAAAGTAACGTGTTCGTATGAATTATAATAATAATAACAACTTGAATTTCTGTACAAATAAAGATGGTTAAGATTTCTTCAGTACTTGAGATTATCCATCAAAATATCATAACTAATTAAAATGCTAGTCTCTGTCCATATCTCCAAGACATTTTTGATATCGATAAGATATACTTTTGGCTCTAGGAAACTCTGGGACCATATTCATGACCAAGTACTAGTATCCCAATCACTCTCTCTGTGTATTTAAACCACAGTGATCATCCCTAGCCAGTGCCTGGCGATCTCTCCCTCAGTGACCATCTCCTTTCAATACCTATAAAAGTTGCAGGCTTGAAAACGTTACCAAGATACAGCTGACATTGCAACCACTTCTTAATATGGTTAATATGTTCACGGTTATTTCAACTTTAATTTGTGATAATAATTAAGCACGAACAGAATACATGCTGTTAAATAGTAAACCGTTTAATCTGCACTTTTTATTCAGAAATTACTCCATGATCTCGAATTGCCAATCATTTCCTCCAGAAATTATAAATAACAAAGTAACATAATATGCGATGCGTCCAATGGAGCATCAGCACAACATGAAAACTATAACGACTCCAATGCTTAGATATAGTAAGTAATTGACTCAAGTCACACCATATAGAAACTAGAGGATCAGAGAGGCGATACAGCCTCCGAATATTGTACCACCAGCTGGAGCAAGCGCATTCGTATAGACCCCCACATACACAAAATAAGGGACACAGCCACCAGTCTTGTGCTTGACAAGCTGTAAAAATGCAATCAACAAGAACTTTCAAAATATGCAAAATATATATATAACTAAAAATGGTACAATCAAATTTAAGTTCATCGTAAGGTAGGTCAAAGGTCAATTTGAAGGTCACAGTAAATTGCCAGCATATGACTTCCTATTCAAGTTCAATAGTAACTATGGACCTACCTCTGCCAGGTTTGGAGTTAAAAGAGAAAGAAATTAGCAGAGTTCAGTTCATGATAATAAGTAGGCCAAAGGTCAATTTCAAGGTCACATTTAGATTGCCAGTATATGACTTCCCATTCAAGTTCAATAGTAACTATGGACCTATCTCTGCCAGTTTTGGAGATAAAAGAGAAAAAAATTTTGCAAAGTTCAGTT
>NW_019773908.1:0-34949 GCF_001039355.2 Lingula anatina | reverse complement strand
TGGCTCATGGTCTCCCGCTGTGACACTACTGCTGCCCAATTTGCCCCATAATTTTCGCCACGCGTCTCTCTGGAGGGCGAGGAGGCCAGTAACGTCTGCAAAGCATTAACGAAGTTTTTTTCGCGAAAACTGTCCAGGTCTTGTTTGTATGAGATAGTAATTGGCACCTCGTGTGCACTCGAACCAATGCAGAGGATTTTCTTTGATTTTCCTAAGATAATGTGGATTGTCAAAAAACCATAACAGCCCTCTTGTTTTTATAATCTTTTAATTTTAAGGCATGTCAAGTAAAGGCATTTTTCAGAATATTTCCAACGATAAGTTGTCTTTTTTTCATTCTTCAAATAGCCTTCTCAACAAGAAGGGTAGCCAGGAAATAACAGTGCGTTTTTCCTATAGACAGTGGCATATTGATTTCATCATAACTATCTTCCCATCACTTGTTATAAAATGCTGAAATGTTGGCCAATTCAAATAGATATCACAGTTATACAAAATATTGTAAGCAGGGAAGTTGTTTCACTAATTTAATAAAAGAATTACTCCGCTACGAAAATGTGGGGTACTTGGTACCAACATCGATTTTGAGTTATAGAAGACCTTTAGGATAATTCAACCATATATTTGATTTGTGAACACTACTGTGAAGCAAGACATCTTCTCATGGACTCCTATACCTTTTAATAATTCTCCGTCAAAGAAAGAAAGTCTCGGTTTATAAAGGTTACAACAGAATTAACTGGATGCAATTTACGTCTTGAATTTACCAAATTGAGTTTATATTTTTTAAAAAATCGAAACCTGTGGCAACATAGACCGTCAGTATATAAATAGAACGTTCTTTTGAAACGCCAATTAAACATCCACAAAAAGTCTTGCGTTTGATTTAATTCATTGGTGGAGATGCCCACAATTAATCAACCAAATGAAATCAATTCCTGCCAAATCAGGACATAAATAATTGATTCCCTTGCTTTTATTATGTTATTAAGTGACTGGTTCAATACATTTACCAATGTAATCAGTTACCTCCTGCTCTCTCTATGCTCACAAGCTCTTCCACCAGACCTTTCTCTACCATACGTTATTGTTGAGAATGGGGAATTTAAATCTTGACCATTTTAACCATGGAAGCCGTACACTTTACTTCGTATAAATTTTGATAGAGTTAATTGGTGTTTGGAGTGTGTCGTTTGATCGAGTTAGGAGAGAGTTTCCTTGCGAATGTTTCCTACCTCATTTGATGTTGTTTCCTGAACACAAGACAACACAATCACTGTCCACTTAGTTTTAGCTATACATGTATGGGCAGTGTTTAAAGATACGTCAGAGGCAGATATGTTACGACACATACTTTATCCAAGACGACACTAGATTTTGATGAAATAACAACCCTTTCACACTGTCGTAAAAATTGCACGGCTGTCTCATTAAACGCTTGCTGATATAAACGATAATTTGCGGCGCTCGTTGATAGTATTTAGATTACTTTCGCCACGTCCTCTATAATCATTAGTTGGCGCTTAAAAGAGTATTATCTGTGAGAGTATAGGATTTAGTTTTTTTCCTTTCCATAATCGATGACTGATGCATTCTCCGTGCCTTCGAGTAATGACTGGGGGTGAAGAACACTGTATCCCGGGTAGTTAATGCGATTGCACGTTTAATTACCTTAGGAACAGATGCCCGAGGCTATTAGTACCTTAAAGTTCTAGAAATCGTTATTTTACATAAAAGTTGGCATTGTTGGAGCACGTACTTCAACAACGTTGGTGTGAAAAGGGTCACATGTGTTGAAACAGTACTTTTTCCGTGTCAAAAAAGCTACTGTGTTGGAGGTTAATTTTATTGACTGTGGTTTAAATAGGGCATACAGGTTTTCATCTTTTCTGGTCAAAGATGCCATTACTCACGTGGGTGTAGCTGCTCAGAGTCGCGCTTGTGTAAAACGCGTTGTAGGTTTCCCGTTTAAGGTTACTTTTCTTAGCAAAACTTCATTATGCAGGAATGATGGAAAAGGTGAAAAATAATGTAGTTGGTACAGTAGTTTTTTTTTTTTTTAATGTGTAGATGTGTAGACAATGATTGCATATATGAGCAATGGCACTTATGTGCATTTGATAAAGGCACAAAAGCATGTAGGTCAAAAAAGTATAAAAAATTGACTGTCCAGAAAACCAATCCAAAGTCACAGATGGCTCTTCACTTTCTTAAGCAAACTTAAAGAACGGAAAGAGCAGTGCACATACATATTCGAGTATTGTCCAAAGGCACGCTGCATCTTATTGTAATCCCCTTGCTCGCGCCACCCACACGCCAAGAATGGGGAGATTTTGCCGCTTCCCCTTACATTGGATACAAGGAGACTGATAAATCCCATGTCTTCGCCATTATCACACTGGATGGTATTTCCAATACGTACCGGACAAATAGCCAGACGCATGGTGTGGATTAACTGTGAATACCTGCTACTTCGAACAACACCGTTATTAAGTCCCGCGGTGCGACTAACTCCTCTGGAAGTAGAGATCCGTGGTGTTTTGAAGGGGTTTAAAGTTTAAGCTCCCTCGGGGTTGTCTTGTACTGGCAATTGGCGCACAGTTCGAGTCTAATAAAACCCGTGTTTGGAACAGTCGCATATAACGCAATGTAATTTAGTCCTGTTTTGTTGAGTAACGAATTTCCTTTATAAGTGGCAATGCATTGACGTTTATCGCTTTTTCGTATCAAAAAACACCCTTCAATTTGCTCTGGGCTTCCCTTGTTTCACAAATTAGGTGGAGAGTCTAACTTGCTAATAAATCTACGCTGCGTGAGTTATGAAGCAGGAAGTAGTTGTTTGCATTTCGATCACTGCAAACTCCTTTAAAACATATTTTCCGATTTTTAGAACATACGTTATAGAACTTCAGGTAAACCTGAACGCTTTGGTCATCATAACAGATGAAAAAATTCATTTTCATTTTTGAGCACATTTTTTTCTTTTTGTGTTTTTCTGTCTTTTTCCTTCTTTTTTTGTGATTCATTTAATTTCAATTAATGATGTTAAGGACGTCAGTCATTTGTGGCCGTCGTATATGTAATCGCTTTATCTTGACACGGCACGCTTTAAGTGAATACAATCTTACAGAGCATGACCACAAAGTAATCTAAATGATGTTAATAAGTGAAACAGATTATAGGTAGCCAGGGTTATTCCTTCTTAATCCACATAAACCATTAGCCTCTGGTCAAAAATAGCGTTTACTACAATTTCACTACGTGTGTACTACAAAAAACTTCCAGAAACTCTGCATATGAATGACTCTTCCCATGTTGATGCAAACTACAATTTGTAATAAGAGAAAACACCAAAAATGTGCTGTTCGTTACACCTCACTTTCTAGGAATCCTGTTGCCACGAAACCATTGAGTATCCAACGTAATTAAATTCCCTGGATTATAACATGAAGCATCTCGTAATGATAACGTAACAAAATCTGTTTCACGTTTGGTACGATGTATAATGGTTTCTGTAATGGGTTGTCTAAATAAATATTGGTGTTTTACTGTATAGATGCAAGCTGGATCGTTGAGACTGGCATTGGTTCCAGACAACACCACACCCCCGGTCGTTTGGCACCGTTAGGCCGTAATCGATACCAAATGCGGCAAATTTACTTAATATTCAAGAAAATTTAATTAGAAATCGGACACACTGGTCATTCTAGCACACAAGCAAAGTTCATCCTTGCAATCAAATTGGTCATAGGAGTTTGTAAACATTCAATCTCATCGACATGTATTAGGTAAAGGACAATGGAAGCAACCTGGTGATAACGGATGTTCTATGTTAGATTCCAGAAATCTCTACAGAGGTGCTTTAGTAATACAGTGTTGTGTAGGAGAAAAGCAAACTGGTCAAGTTTTAATTTTTATCACGAGGGCAGTACAATGTACAAGTGTGCACAGTAGAGAAGTTTTGTTCCCCGCCCCTACAAACGATTTTTGAGCACAAACACGTGCCAGTTTTATGACCTTAATTAGGCATCTATTCGCTGCTGGAGCGTCCCCAAGTCAAGGAACTGAAATAATCGCTCCAAATGGCGTGGGATACATTTTTATCATTCGACTTCATGAATTGATTGTACCATTTAATGAAAAATACCTTGGTACAAAAGCGGAACGGTATTTTGCAATATTCTTTTCATGTGAAACGAAATGGAAAAGCTGATTTTATTGCCTGTAATCACTAATTTGTGATCCTAAAATTGCCGATGTGGACCGCCTGCGGATATGTTGTTCCGAAACCTAAAACCGATGCAGGCATTTGAGTACGCTTTGCACTTTCTAGACAGGTGTGTTTGAGAACTCTTTCGCCTGTTACGTGCATTCGCCATTATGACCCTTGACTTGTGTAGATGCCAATGTTGTATCAATGAGTTTAAAGAAACAACGGCTTCCTCTCTGACCTACAATTTGACAGACATTGATGACTGACAGTTGAATTGAAATTATGTTAGTTCAGAACATGTCTCGACGAAGTGCTCTTGACTGAAATCGTCACAGGAAACGGTTTGAACTTTTGTACAGAATTTTTGGTTTACATTTTCTCGAATTACATGTATGATTTAAGGAAGCAATTTTTTTTTCATTTTTCTAATTTGCTCTTGTCAGTAATCGAACGAAAATAATTTCTCAGAAATAACTACTATCACAATAGCTGCCAGCGGCAATCCGAATCCAAGTGTTTCAACATGAAAATCACAATTCTTTCTTAGGTCAGTACCTAAGCCTTTCTAGTCTATCTAGCCTTTTACCAATTCATTTCAATCTTATATACATGTTCCCTGTGTTAATCGGTGCCTTTCAACGGTTGAAGCCGAGTCTGAAGCAAACTCAAGATTTTTCATTCATTCTGACAGCTTTACTTTCTATATTATAAGGGAGACTTTTTGGGCTTTTTTATTTTCGGTTTAAAATCTGAATAGATATTGTGGACTTCCTAAACCTAGAGTCAGCCATTCGACTCACGGTATAAAATGTACATGGTACAGAATCCCATACCATTCCCATGATAAAAAAGCCGTACCGTGTTCATGGTACAAAAGCATTCAACAAACTATACGCAGTAACCGTTTTCTTATTGAGGATACATGTTAAACGATCAACCGTGTTTTATTGTCTTTTTTAATTTTTTCAGGATTATACTATAACTTTATACCTAAATCAGTACTGGAGAGACGAAAGACTTCAGTTCTCAAACGCGGATGAATACATGACCCTTACTGGGGACTTTGCAGAGAAGATTTGGGTCCCTGATACGTTTTTCGCCAACGACAAAAACTCGTTCTTGCACGAAGTAACAGAGAAAAACAAAATGGTCCGACTCTATGGAGATGGTTCTATAGCCTATGGAATGAGGTAACGATGGGTTACTGATTTGGATTTCATTGCATAATAATTGCTTAATAATTGCGAAACTGCGTTCATATTTTGATTACTTTGTTATATATATATATATGACTTTTAAAAAATAAGGAAAAAAGCTATCAAGCGGTAAATTTAGAATCATTTTCACCAGAAAGAAAGAATTCAAATTTTCTTGCTGTAAATGAAGTAGAGATTCAACCATTGTACACTGTTTCCAGATTTACGACAACTTTAGCTTGCATGATGGATTTACATTACTATCCACTGGACGAGCAGAACTGTACCATAGAGATGGAAAGCTGTGAGTATCTGATACTATTGACCATTCTCGTTCTTTCAAATTATCCAATATAATCTCATAATTAAAACAAAGGGCCATCAATCAAGTAGAGGAAGGGTCCGGAAATTGGCCGGAATAAAGGAATTCACAAGTATGTGTGTAACGTGCCCTAAGATAATGCATCTTCTCTTGGCTACCACTTTCTCACCTTGACTTTAGAACGGAAAACCGATCTTAAGCAAACATACCGCGATACTCCCGTAACTGGTGCACTATGCGAAAATCGTCGTCAAAAAGTCAATTGTGTCTCTCCTTTCTGTTTAGTTTGAAACGTAGATTGATCTTAGTCTATTGAAACCGTTAACAGCTTATTGATTTAAAGCTCGAGGTTTTCATCAGCTAAATTGGCTTCGCATTTAACATGCTTTAGCACCATGGCCCACAAACCAGTTTGGAAACGGCAATAAGTGAGAGACTGGGCACATACAGTAGGCCTGGATATCAAAATTGATCCAAACAACAGGCTTTTGTTTTCAACGATGGGGAAATGGCGATGTACATTGTCTGAGTTAATAGAAATAATCGACTGACGGCACATCTTGGGAGTCGGTTGTCTCTTTGAAATGCGATGAATTTATGATTTCAGTTCATCTTGAAATGGCGGCCTTTTCAACTTACGTAACCATTGCCAAACAGAAAGTCACCATATTGTCTGCCACGAATACAATATAGTCTCGATATTTTGCACAATGAGTGAATCTACAAGGCAAACTACTTCTGACATTTCCCAAAGAATTTTTGCCGACATTATAGTTGTTAAAAGATCATACGGCAATCAATAGAGAATATAGGCAAAAACGTCAATTCAAAGCCTATTCATCAGCAGTGACATTATTCTAGGTAGTACACCACGGTCAGGAACGTATATTTAAACTTCTTTGTTGAAGATATGCGCATTTTACTTTATTGGATAAAACCGTACCGTGTGCATTGTTTCATATCATATCTACATGTACACCGACCTCTAGAGGCGACTTATTCTGTGTTACGTTTGAAACTGGTTTGGTCACAAGAGTTCTTATCTGGTAACTAGGCCTCTTAAAATTTGAATTGAACGAGCAATATTGTAACTTCAAGTTGCACAGTAAAATTGCGGTTAATTAAATCGACAGGATAGCGAATATAAAACAAAACATGTAAATTTGATATAGACATTTGGAAAATACCATTTTGCCGACAGTATTGAGTAGACCTGAAAGTTGTGCTACAGTGGTGGCTATATTGTAGCCCACGTGGTGACCAGTACAATGTCAAGATAATGCGAGATATGAAATATAAATCTGATTGAATTTAATGTGCATTCTGTGATCTGCTTGTTCTTAATAATAATAATAATAATAATAATAATCTCAATTCGCCTTAAAAATTAAAAGCTAAACTAAGAAATTGCTTATTAAAAGTAAATTATCATACATCATTACAGCCTCTCTCTTCTTTACTCTACTTCCTTATTACAGCATGGATAATTTTATCTATTCATTTTTTCTCATTGTCGTAATAGATGGTTACGCTATGCAGGACGTAGTGATGTATTGGAAAGCGGGGAAGGACTCCGTTAAAGGCGTAGAGCACGTGGAGCTCCCCCAGTTCTCTATTGTAGAGTATAGAACCATTAGCACGGTGCAGTATCTTGCCACGGGTAAGTTAATGTCGTCTTTTCTCGACTGAGTTATAGGCATCTCTTTTGCTATCTTTTAATAGACCATTTTGTTGTTGATAATAAGTAATGCTTTATCTATTTTGAACCTTTAGGATTGGCAGCATTCTAGTATCTAATACATGACAAAAAAGTTCTTCATTGACATGTCTTAAAATAATATGCCATCTACAAGTTATATGTTCACCAACCTTCCTTTCAGGTTAAATACACGTTCACAAACCACGATAAGTCGGCACATCCCTTAAAATTAATTAAAACAATTGATGTCATACCATTGTCTTTCCAGGCGATTATCAACGATTATCGCTCAGCTTCCTTCTTCAAAGAAATATTGGCTACTTCATTTTCCAAACCTATCTCCCCTCCATCCTTATTGTGATGCTGTCCTGGGTCTCCTTCTGGATCAACCACGAGGCCACCTCAGCGCGAGTTGCATTAGGTGAGTCAGTGCAGGACCAAATCGTTATTTTAATGCATTTAATTCTTCTATAATGACTGCGTTCAGTAACACTCATTGGCAGTTCATATGTATAACGCATTCTCCACAACAAGGTTCGCGTGTTTAACTCTAACGTAACACACTTATAGTATTAGTCACAATTGTATATGAAATGAATGCTACTTTCTGTCCCCGGTTTTTCGTGTTCCAGGCATCACGACGGTGCTCACCATGACCACTATCAGTACTGGCGTACGGTCTTCCCTCCCTCGTATATCCTACGTCAAAGCAATAGACATCTACCTGGTCATGTGTTTTGTCTTTGTGTTCGCTGCACTGCTTGAGTACGCAGCCGTAAACTATACGTATTGGGGGGCCAGGGCCAAAAAGAAAGCCAAGAAGGCCAAGCAGGAGCAGGAACTTCAGCAGCAAAAAGTCAATGGCTTTCGGACCAGCGCCGATGAGGTAACAGTTGATGCACAAATAAACGCTAGATGACCGATGTTGATTTAAGACGTTTTTATTTGTTTTTTTAGCTTATGCAGATTGGAATAATTCAAGCTAATATAGAAAATATGGAATTATGCGGTGAAAAAAAAAACATATTACTTTACTTAAAATTATTCATATGCCACTGGTTTCAGAATTTTTTTCACTTAAGTTCTGACTCTTTTGGGACAGACCGATTTTAAGGAGAGGAAATGATTCCCTGACTATTGTCAGATTTCCATAAAATGTTGTCATAAAAAAGCACGTATTGCAAAAGCTTGACTTTGTATTCTTGGCGTAATTGCGAGTAAAGCCAATGTCGTTTGTCTTATCATTTAAATATTTTTTTCAGGATGAATCTATAGAAATGCAAGATCCAAGAATGTCCCCTATACTAAGTCTTAGAAACAGACAGAGCTGTTGTTATGAAAACGAACAAACAATGTCGACAGCACCCGTACGAATGACTACGTGCTTACCACGTGGATCCTACGGTTATCAAGGACGAGTTCAAAGGCAGAGCAGCGCACGACGGAGAACAAGTTCCATAAGGAGCAGTTTTAAAAGCGGAAAACGCATTGTGACAGGCATCAGGGAGAAAGCTAAAACTATAACAAAGAAAGTACCAACGGTCAAAGACGTCAATAACATTGATAAATATTCACGGCTTGTGTTTCCGACTCTTTTCCTCATTTTTAATGTTGGTTACTGGTGCTTTTATCTGTTGGCTTGAGACAGGGTGTTCATTACATCCCACACTGCGCAGGCGCATCAAATTGGCAATATGGATGCAGATTTATAGATGATGTAATCCTAGGAAAGTATTGTTCAAAATTGATGGGGTGATCCACCTTACTTGACTTAAGATATACCAACATGGTGTTACGTTGGACAGCTTTTGAATGAGAAACTGAATCTTGTCATACAACTTATAACACACGACTTTTGGATTTTTGAAGCATTAAAAAAATTGGCATAACCCCTCGCCCACATACATGCATCCTCTCGCACTCTTATTTACGGTATGTCCTCTCAGGGCAAATTTTTCAGCCATTTTGAGAACTTGTGATGCCAATGAACTTTTAAAAAGTCAAAAAATAGAAAGACCTGTCTGGTTTCAACTGGTTTGTCTGCCTCGAAGTATACATTCATTTATCCATGGAGTGCTATTTGGAAACATTTTCATCGTGTCCTCCATGTAATTGCCACACTGTACGGAATATTTGACACGATATATGTGAAACATAAGTCAACAAAGTCAGCTCAAATGACAGCTTCTCATATACGAAATACATTGCAATTTTCAGCACGCACTAATTCAAAACCGTCGTGTTTACAATTATTTATAGCCAATGTACACTATAGAAAATAACAGTTAGTTTCACTCCTGAAATATTTGGACCATTCTCATATAATTCCATCTCTACATTACGGTTAAATGAACAAACATGATGTTACGAACAGTTACCTAACTCCGGCTATCTGGGTGAATATAGTGTAAAGAAGAGAGCATCAGCGACTCATTTTTATACGCTCATAGATATTAGTGAAATATCATATAGCGCCTGTAAATACTAGAAACCTGTATGGTTCTTCTAGTTTTATGCAACTTATTATGTTGTGGGTCCGTTTTGTCATCTGTCAGTTTTAAAACTGATATTTAAAAATGTCGGAAACAGGATAAAGTTAAATGATTTACTTTAGTGATAAGCGATTTTATGAATAGCGGTCAAAACTGAATCAAAGAATTTTGAAAATTATTATTTAAATTTGAATACAATTACGCGAGGAAGATATATTTTACTTCTTCAAACTACATAATCTGTCATTTTTATGTTTAGTTTTATATAACAGGTATGAATGTACACACCATAGTTGTAGATACGCACAAGCTGAATCTAAGGAAACGTTTTTGTACAACGTTTTACAAAGCCTGTAAAAGATATTCTTCATGCACAACAACAGTTCAATGAGTTGTCAATCATCTAATAACCAATTCATGTTAGTTTTACACGTAACCATATCCTAGTGATATTCATTTTCATTATGGTACAGTTAGTTTTAGGAATAGAAATAGGTACATATCCATATGCCATAAGATAACGATCTACTAGCTATATACTACTTATAAAGAAATTGTACTGCAGATAAGGGTCGATGTGGATGAGTTCATTGACCATGGTTATGGTGCAAGTGTCCCGTTTTTCCCTGTGTGACTCACGTAGCATTGAATGCACATTTATATGATAACGCCATAGAACTTTTAAAAGGCCATCTTAACTGCAGTTTGTATTTTACCTTAACATGCAGTCAGTCGTATCTGAAAACATCAACCACTGTAAAATGCGAATATGCGAATTTGATAATAAAAATGAAATAATATGGAATAATTTGAAATGGTGGTATTTTGAGTTATGAGTTTTTTTTTTAATTTGTGTATTCTGTTTCCATTACTTTGGAGAATTTGATGGTGTTTGATGTTGATTGTTGGAAAATAGAAGTGATACGGGATTCTGAATATTTTTCAATTAGAAATTCCAGACACTTTCCACTTCAGACATTCATTAATATAACATCATTCATAAATATAACTAAATCTGCATAAATGATATTCGAATGAATATATACCATTATCCATTAATTTTGGACTTAAGATATTTTCTGGTATCGGCATTCCTTGGAGCGTCATGACAGTCAACGTATGTAGTGCACGTATGATTGAGGACACATGGGGTAGAATGCAATGTACCGCAAACACGTCGCAACTAACGCATTCCTTGCTATCAACTGGCATACTTAACGTGGACTTTTAGAGCAATAGTTATAAATCTTAAGTTTAAATTGAGTCAGTGTGTAGCAATAATTCATCTATATCTGAACTTTATTAAATGAGATGCTCCTTAGCTTCTGTTTAGAGAACTGATTTATGAAAGTCGTGTAATCAAGTAAAAAGAACTAAGAACAGATTTCATGCTCATGTCAAAAAACGAACAATTATACTGAGGTGTCTGGGTGATCTGTTAAACCATAAAACATTTCAAGCGAAGTTTTGAATATAAAAGTTGTGCAACGTTTGGTACATTCGTCACATTTAGGCTTTTTGTCATGGTCTTTTTTCAAACGTTTTCAAGTCAGGCAGGTTAATTCTTAACCATCAACGATGCATGACAACATTGTGTCCAGAAATTTGCTCCATTATATTTCACCCAATTTCGATACACAGTCTTCTTACTTGATAAGAAGCGGTAAACACAACCTTCTTGGCTGTCGATTTTGATATGTAGACAAGCGATAACAGAGCCTAAACCAATCCAGCTGACATCTGAGACCCATGTCGCTGGGGAAGAAAAAATCCTGCTCTATCTCAAATTTAACTTGATATGTAGTTAAACAAACATGAATTCTACTCCAAGTTCATTTCGAATGTAGGCTGTATGTTATATGTGTTGATAACAGATATCAAATCACCACGTAAAGACGTAACGACACACAAATAAGTGACAAACATAGAAAACGTATACAAACTTGAAATGAGGATGTAGAAATTAGACAAAATACATTCTGATTTTCGCTCAAGACATGGCTACATGGGGGAGTATGATGTTGCGGGACCATTACCGTAGGAGTGAGTATAGTTGATTGAACATAGATAGGTTTATCTGTAAATCGGTAAAACGGCTTACTTGCGTCCTATGGAAAAACAGTTGCAGACTCATTAGGATAGACCCCCAATGTTTACTAGTGTTATCATTTTGTTAATACGCAACTTTAAACAATAGATCTACAGTACTGCTACGCTGAGCTGCTTTGCTGACAACTAGTAACACTATTCAACTTGGAATACTATGAGAATACAAATCGTGCAGTGCATGTGGTTCTATTCAGTAGTACCGATGTCAACAGGGCGACATTTTTTTTAAACAGGTGCTTCTCTCTGGCGTCATTCTGATTTTCATTCTATTCAGATATGACGTCACTGAATTTTCTTCAATTGTTCCTGTACACAAGAAGTCAATTAGCGAACTGGGGACCGAAGACAACAGGATAACCTTTTACGATGGACCTTGGCACCTTCTCGCTTTCCACAAGTAGCTTAATTTAAATGCAATTTTTTTTCAAATTTACCTTTTATAATATACAAAGAAAAGTTGTCATCATAAACGGACATAAAACCATGTGTACACAGCCAATTGGGCGGACATCATGGCTTATAACCTGACAAATATTGCACCTGTGGTGAGGTTCATGGAAATAAACCCATTCTTTCAGTGACAAATGGTGTCGGATGGAGGGGTATTTGTACTCCCCTCAACCTCTTTCCATTGTTTTCTACGTCAACATTTACTCAGCAAATTACTATTTAAAATTCATTTCTTTGCTTTTAAAGTGGATATCAACTTGGGATTTCCATAAAAAAATTCTCAATTTGCATTAGGTTAAAGAGTTTATTCTCATTTCTGTTGTGCCTGAGGTAATGCGATGCGTACAAAGAAACCGTGATGAAACAGTCCACAGGTTTGGAAACTTGTTAGAGAGAAATTATTTGCTCAGGCACTCAATAAAGTGGTCTGGGTGTATTAAACAGGTAGATAGCAAATAGACGATGAATCTTAAGACAACATTATCGGACAAACGATACCTTAGCCTCTCCTACAACAATACCCTTCCTAATGATGGTAAACTGAATAGAAGCTGAATGGAGAATGTTGATATTTATTTTACTTCACAATTCGATTCATGACGAAGTGTTCCATAATTTCATTCACACTTTAGAACTTACCTAGTGTTTTCTTCTACATTTANTTACCTAGTATTTTCTTCTACATTTAAAAATTTGCGACAAACTTAAGTTTACTTGAAACGAAATGAGAAAGATGTATGAACTTAAACGAGAAATCGCTTTTCTTTTTTCGTGAAGTATGTATGGCAAATTAGGCCGCGGATGGTGTTCAAAGTTTTTGGACTACCGTGTGACTTCCTCGCTTCTGTAGCTCAGATGCAGTCGTCAAGTGACATTGACAACAGTATTCCCAGTGAGACACTCAGATCAGGGAAGCAGGACAACTTTAAACAGACAAGTTCGATATTCAAAAAACCGGCAGTGTATTGTTCTACATGAAAATCCAGATAATGTAAAATCACGACAAGCTGAATTGTATCCTGTAGAAATTGATTTGGATTCTATTTTTGCGTCTAGAAACAGCTGTCGAAGAGAAAGGGAAGAAGAGAGGCAGTGCACTTATTCTCGATATGTGATGGACGCTTAATGAAGTGACTTCATTAAGAGAAAGAAAAGGACCTATGGTTCGTTTAACTTGCTGTTGCTGAGGTTCTGATGATGGTTATTATCGATTGTTCCTGGAAGAAAGAATACTTAGTCTACTAGACCAATCGACCACCGATAGGTCTACGACTTAATATGGTATCAACGGACTAATTAAGCTGGATGCTAGCGAATTTAATTCGGCTTGATGTCACACTGACAAGAAAGTACTGGCACATGTAATTCCTATATTATTGATAAATTCTGATTCCAACGGAAGAGTATTAGCGTAGAGCGACTTGTGGCTTGTGCAAAGACCGGGCTTTCTGTGCGCAACTTTCATTATTGTTTTACCTTAAGAATTGGAATTAACGAACATGGCATCCGCAGGACTGGCAGCGGTAGAAAAACTCTTCCTAAGTTCGACCTCGGTATCACCGCCACCAACGAAGAGACGGAGGCATCGGCAAGGAAGGAGAAATCGAGACATGCTTCAAAATCTTCGTGCAAATCAAAATAGAATCTCAAACAAAGTGACAAGAAAATTAAAAGATCCGGACAGTAAAGAAGCGATCAAGAACGCCATGGGACTTACGTTACTGGAAAGGTTATCAAAGGGAGCGATTGAGGGCTCACAAACCAGTCCTAAAATTGTGTTTCAAAGAGCTGGGAAAAACGAATCAAAGACGGACATCGACCAGAAACAACTCTTGCTTGCCAAATCGGTAGGAGAGAAAAAGGACCTAACAATGTCTAGGGAATCTACCAGTTTGTCTTTTCCCGATACAACACTTCTTACCCCAAAGCCACTGTCACCTATGTTTCCACCCAATGTGCGATCGGATTCAGGTCTCAGCAGTGCCTCCAATAGTTTTTCCGGCAATTCAAATACACAAAAAGGGGGACAATCAAATGGTAAAGGAGAGAGAGAGAGAGAGAGAGAGAGAGAGAGAGAGGGTTAATCTTTTGAGAGAGGAAGTTGTTTAGTTTGCATGTGATTGGTTTGTTAAATAATAAACTATACAATACCGTATAGTATATAATCTATACTTACGCTCTATCCTCTACGGACGATTCTATGTAGAATCAAAAAGTGTTCAAAGACCTCCATTTACCTTTAAAAATCAACTGAAATTAGGTCTTAAAAGTATATATACGTGATATTTACAGACGAAGACGCCATGGACACCATAAAACGGCGATTAGAAGAAGTGCAACAAATGACGAAGCAGTCTCCCGTACCCAGCAGTATTAGTCCAAAGCCAGCCATTGTAAGTACAATCCCTCGATACTCAAATGTAATTATATTTTCATCATAATTGTAGTGTTTTCCCCATATATTAAAATGCATACTGCTATTCTTAATTTTTCTGGCTCCAGCTTCGACTTCGACTTGTCATTAATGCATGACATTACTACAGACATGATCAAAAGGTAGAATAGAGAAAATTTTAAGAATCGATACGCAACACCTTAAAACATTGAACAAAAATCGAAAACTCTATCAAAACACCTTACATCAAACATGTGTTAAAGTGGAAGTTTCCGAAAAGTTGGAATGTCCCACTGCAGTGTTGACTAAACATGTCGTTGATTCTACAGTGTTTATTCCTGCTTTGACCAGGTTAAAACGTGATACTGACTGGAGATATTTATAAATTTATTTCTACTAAGAATTAAATAAAACTTTTCAACTAATGGTAAATTTCAGATACTCATTGAGTGAACTAGTAGCAATGTGAATTTTAAATTGCACATACATATATATACTTGAGAACGACGAAAAAATAAAGTAAAGGCAGTGCAATTCAGAAACTAAACTGCCAATGTCAATTACATGGGCCCATTTGGCCATACCCCACAAAGCAGAGTCCTAAATTACGTATAAAAACAGTTTAAAGAAAAAGACTAAATGGGCCCCAAGATGAAGTCCACGGTAAAAAGAGTGAAGAAACTGTAACAGGGGTTTAATTTTCGATGTTGGAATCGTTGCTTTTACAGCAAGCCCTGGGAATGCGTCTGATCAGATTATTACAGATAAAGTTTTTTCCAGAAATTGCACTTCCAAATTTGCTCCAAGCTATCACGATGACTTAATCTATTTCCCCAGTTCTTGACAGGGTATAATCATGATAATTAGGACTCTTATGTTGCAAGTTTCTATTTGTAGAACTAAGTGCTTAGTGCAGCTAGTTTATTTGCTCCTTCACTTCGTCAAATATAAACAGCGAAGGCGACGTGATATGTTCACAAACTTTAACTAATGCGTGTATTTAAGGTATTCGTCTTCGGCTGTATCAGTGACGCTTTATAGAATGACTTCCCGTGCCAAGTGAATTAATTGTTTGAAATTCGCTTTATATGCTAAAAACGATGGATGAAAGTGAAGTGAGTCACAATTTAACCATTTGGTTAATATCACAATAACATAATCAGTAAGAAATAAACACATTTGACTTTTACATTTTTTTTTTTTGTTTTGTTTTCCAGGGATTTAACGTGATGTCCAGGATCGCCACCTCCTTGAAAAAATTCAAAAAGAAGATTAGTCCTGCAAACCGGGTAAGTACATGTACAATATTGAAATCAGGGATATAAGACCTACATAGTTATGAACATGTCTAAATATCACATTCATTCATAAAATCAATTAAATCTGAGATGGTTGTTGGTTTACGTGTTTTTTTTTTTTCGCTCCAGGCCAGAAATTGTCTTCGCCATTCCGCGCGACTTGCCTTGCTCATCAAGAACGGGTTCACAGGCAGAAAAAAGTAAGTGCGTTGTCTTGAATACTTTTATTTTTTTAACGATTTTGATTCACCTGTTCATGATAAATCGCTGTTAAATAAAACAGTTGCTGTTTTTTAAAGAGAATGAAATAGAAATTAAACGGATAATCGGTGACAACGTCAATTAAACGCCAAGCACGGAATGCAACTGCCTGTGCAATATATATTATTCTTAATCAACTTCTTTATCTTATTCCATAATTGTTAGTTTTTTCTGAGCAGTGAAGTGATTGTAGAGATGAATAGTGTTATGTTCTGTTACGTTACAGGTATTACATTGAGGATGATTTCAGCGTCGACGACGACAGTGAAGGACAAAGTAAATTTAAAGATGTCATCACGGAAACGCTTAGCGCTGACATGTTCGTCAGATCTAGTGTAAGTGCGTCATATACTCTTATAAGAGTCACAAAATCTCTGGCAGTTACTTAAAGATACTGCTTAAAAATTAAGATATACACTTTATGGCATTGAAGAAAGGGCAAGTGCCTCTTTTACGACAGCGCTACAATAATTAATTTATCAATAAACTCGTTTTTATGTGGAATTTATTACTTTCAGATCGACTGGGAGACCCAGATGTGTTTGAGAACTATGCCTCATCTCAGATCCGATAAACAAATAAAAAGGGTAAGAGTGTGTATTTAATTCATTATCTGACGATAGCAACGTCAGGAACTTAAACATAAGTGCCCGACCTTTTTATCAATATCGATACATCTTCATCATCACCATTATGTCAATACGATATTACGTATAACAATTCTCAAAATAATATTAATACTCCACCAGTAAAAAGTATTTTGCTTCGTTGTTACACCAGGTTGTGTGCCTCCTTCGCGCCACCAAAGCTTTCAGTCACATCTTCCCTGACTACGTGGAGGAGGAACTGGCCAGATATTTAGCCTACGAAATGTAAGCAAAATGTCATTTATTCTTAATCTGATATCTTATCTATTCGTTTATCTATCTTTAATTGCAGTGTTACGTTTAGCATTCTGTAAGAGACATGTAACTTCATTATCACTTTTTACCTTGTATCTTTAAACTTAAACGTTACATTTATCATAAGAATTATTTTCCATATTTTATTAATTGATTCATTTCAATCTAAGAGACTAAAACACATTCATAGGACTGATATCTTTCTGAAATACGGTATAAAATTCTCTTTATAACGCTTTATTCGCTTTAGTATACCATAGTATTATTGGTTATCATAATTTAATTATTATGTTCCAGTTACGACGACGGCCGTCTAATCGCCTACCAGGGTAGGAAACCAGAGAGGTTATATTACATAATCGCAGGAAAAAGTAAGAAACATGCCATAAACATAGAGTACATCAAAACCTGTTACAACCAAAAGCTCAAACAAAAGGATCTGTACAAAACTGGAAACATATGTAAAGAGATGTGCCGTACATATCACTTGGTTCCGTACTAAAAAAATATTCGGTTCTCTGCATGGTAATTTCAGTTTTTCCGATCACTACTATGCAGACCACTAACTCACTAACTTACTCTAACTACCTCTACAAATAGCTTAAAATATTTCAATAAAGTAGTTAAAAAGGGCCTTTTTCTTTACAGTCAATATACTACGCCATTACGAACTGAAGTCTGGAGAGGTGACCAGATCTTTTGGGATCCTTACCAAGGGAATGACCACAGACGTAAGTACATGTATGACCGCAACCCTGACCGCCGTACCCTTCCATTTCCATATAGAAAGTGTGTTGGAATTTGTGTTCAATATAACATAAATCACCCCGAAAAGTGATAGTGAATTTACAAAGAAGTAAATAAAATAACAGGGTTTAGTATAACAAACTTAAAATGCGTGTATGTTAAAAAGCACTAAGAATAAGAAAATGCACTTGTGCAGCCTGATATTTTGATTATAACCCTTCTAGTTGAAATATTTGTATTTTACAGGTAATGGAGATGAAAAGACAAACCGAGCGAGAGGCCAACATGATAGCAAAGGGACAAGTGGAAGTTTTCATCCTTTATTATGAGGTAGTGTAATGTGTGTAATCCTCTCAGCATATCTTGTAATTCATAAATTACACATTTCAGTTGGCAAAAAAAAAAAAAAAAAAAAAAAAAATTAAATTAATATAAAAATAAATAATAATATTAATAAAAGGGATTTCGCCTGCAGCTAACCGTTTGACATACAGGAGGTGAAATATCGACAGAGAACANATTTCCAACAGTCACTGAACAATTTACAAATTTTTCTCTTCCCAAATTAATTGTTCTTGTAATTTGTGTCCTCAGGGCACCTGTTGCAGCCTATACTACACCCCCCAGTAGCTATCTCTCACCTTTGGTTTCCTGGACCTCTTTATCTTCATCCTCCAGGTCAAACTCAGATTCTCTTTCCTCATATTCCACATTCTCATCCAGCTCCTTGAAGTCAGGAGCAAAAGCGCTCCAGTTTTCCTGAAAGAATAATTGTAAAGAGAGTTTGATCTTTCTTGATGTTGACTTTATAGAGGTTGTTGTATGCAATTACTGTTGCAAATGTTATTCAATTTTTATTTGTTTTCCCTTTGCAACTCTCATGAAGAAATCTTTAAAATAATTTTGAGTAGTAATTACAGATTACAACTTTTATTTCTTTGCATGTATGACAAATAGCTACACAAGCTTTTGTTTACATTTATTCATTACAAATTTTTAGTTATTTAAAAAATTAATGCTTTTCTTCAACATAAATCTATAACAATAATTTTGATATTTAGAAGAACACTGAAATAATGTGAATCAGTAACTGACCACTTGATTTTGAGCCCATATGGAAACCACTCCACTGGATATAGAGGCTATAATTGGCCGCACTGGGTGCCACTAGAAATAAAATAATAATAATAATAGAACTATGAACATTTTCTCCTCCACATGATTTGAAAATATTTCATCCCTGTGCAGCAACCCCAGATTCTATTAACTGACGGAGTGGTTTATCTCCAAGGGAAATAATGGAAAATTCTTTAGACACTGTTTAGAAATTTGAATTCTTTAGGCAAAAAGAACAGACACAACCATTTAAATACTTAAATAGCACCAAAGGTGCCATCTCTCAAGATTCCTCAAAATGTGTCACCTTATTTTTCTTTCTTTTCTTTTAACACAGACTTACAACGACATCCAGTAACATTTCCCCCTTAGTTCCATGTAAGATTTTCACCAGGTTTCCCATACTTTTCTCCCAGATGTAGAGAGAGTGTTGTCTGGCAGACCCGGCTACTATGTACTCCCCATCCCCAGAGAAACAACACTTCTTCCACAGTGTTCTGAAATACAACAGAACTTTGTAAATTCTGTCCAATATTTCTTTTTTTTTCTTTCTTTTTTTTGTCTCATGACATATGCCTGGACTATAAATTAAAGAATTTTGTTCACCAATATCTGTTTCTTTGTCTTTTCTAAAAAATTTTCTTCCAGAAATTTGTCCAATTCTTTAAAAAAATAATAATAAATAAATAAATAAATAAATAAATAAATAAATAAATAAATAATAATTTACCTGTAAGGGTTAATAATATCTTTTTTCATTACATAAGAAAAGGTTTTATCATTGTTTTTACCTGTTCACTAAGTCTTGTAACTTCTGTATGGGCTCTGGCTCTCCCTCTTTACCACATGCTAGCACCTCTCCACTCTCATACACACGTATGACTCTGTCTGCTGAGTTCACCAGAAAACAACTGGAAGTAAGTAACAAGACATTTACAATGTGTACTGATCAAAACTTTTTGGTCCTTTTTTTTTTTTTTTTTTTGGAGACTGGCCACAGCACATCTCTTGCATTTTTCCTGCACTAAATCCAAAATTTGTCTTAAAAAAACAACTTTCAGTCTTGGCAGTTTTTCTGTGAAAATGCACACATATGCAACATTTTTTTACGTGGACAGTCACAGGGCTACCCCATGCACTTACTTCCCTCTCCTAGCAAACTCTATAGACTTGATAGCCGTGGTATTACTGGTTCCCGTGGTTACTCTGAAGGAGGCATCAATCTCTAACGTGCTGGCGTTGAATACCAAAACCTGAAATATACACAGGCAATATACTCAAGTAAAAGGATCAGAGGGGCTTTACCATTTCCTAAGGATGCACCACCAGCTGAAATATAGACATGTACCACATCAAATTAAGCACAAGAGAGTAATTTCACCCAAAGAACTTAAGGACAAGCTGGCAGAAAAGATGCCAAGAAGATCTTTCAAATATTTACACTTTGTTAATCGAATATTTCCTACAATGACAGATTTGGTATGGCTTTTCACATTTTAATTATTATATTTAAATATTCATTTATCAATATTTGAAAATGTCCACAATCTGTGTCTTACCCTTCCTTTGGCGTTTCCTGTATAAACATGATCCCCTCTTCTGTCAAAGGAGGCCACAATGTTCAAATCAGACTGGAAGAAAATATAAGAAAATATTATCCTTAAGAGCTCCAACATGCACACAAAATGAATCTACAATTTCTTTTCATTTTCAGGATCTGTTCAATCCAAGCCCACAAGATTGAAATTCACCAGAAACAACACATATTTCACTGTTAACTTTTTTTCGTCTTCAAGATGAATGAATTAACACTTCTAATAAAATGAAAGCGTCAGCTAAATATCTGGATATTTTCAAATCTATTACCGGACTTAAATTCCAGTGCAGACATCACTGCATCCTCGTAACAAGCAGTAATTTTGTCAGACTTAAGTTCGTTAAAATATTTAAATTTAAAAGATTATGCACCATTTGTTTCAAGTGAATGTTTAATAGAAATTTACTAATTAAAACTTATCTTTACAACACTGATTTTCTCTTAATTTTTTTCTTATTTTTACAATCATTAAGTCCCTTCACTTCACCTACCTCGTCGTCCAGTGGAATAATTTTGTGTTTCTTTTCTGTGTCGACCAGAACCACTGCATGTTTCAGAGGGCAAACAAGAAATCTGTTACTGCAATTGGAAAATAAAGATTCCTGGTCAACACTTCACCAAAAAATTAAATATTCAGTCTAATATACCAATTCATTTTCACAACACCTCTTTCATAACTTTCTCCTCTTAGACTAGATCTGTACAGTACTACACAGACCATTTTGGATAGAGGGCCAATAATGATAATATTGTTCCTTTTAATTCTCACTTAAATTCTATACAAGAGTAAAGAGAGGTGAAAATACAAAGTAGTCAATGTGGCCTTTTCACTTTTGCTGGTCACTTGAAAGGATTCATGGAGAAGACAATATTTTTTAAAGATAAAAAGCTGAAGGTCAAAAACAGACACTTAAAAATGTGTGTGTGTGAGTGTGTGTTCTTACCAGTCTCTGGGATGGAACTGAACTTTAAGAATTGGGGAGGGGAACCTGTAGGACTTCTCGCACTCCCCAGTCGTCACATCCCATATTGATACATTATTGTCTGTGGAAGCACTTAGAAGTTTATGACCATTACGGTTCCAGCTGGAAAGGGAACAGAGAAAATATTTATTACTATACTCTCAATGAATACTGGTCACAAACAAAGTATGCACAAAATTGCTAAAAAGTTTAATTTTCTCATTAGGGATATTTTCTTTATTTCTCAAAAGATAATTTATATTTTTTCAACTATATTTTTATAACCAGTCAAAAATATTTCACCTATGAACTGTTGTTTCACCTGAATAATTGAAAATTCCACAAGATAATATAACCAAACACACACATGCACACATGGACACACATGCATGCACGTCTCATAAGCATGCATGCATATTCAAACATATACAAGCACACTCACATGTATACACACATATACACCCATGCACACCCACGCCTGTGCCCGCACTCACATGCACACACACAGGACGTACCTGAGAGAACAGACAGGATGGACGTGAGCAGTGATCACTTTGGCTATCCCCCTGGTGAGAAAATCCCAAATAACAATTCTTCCATCATTACAGCCAACTGCCAGCAGAGTGCCACGTTTGTTGAATGAACAAGTTATTGCAATACTTATACAATCTAGTGCACCGTCAAAGTCCTAAAACAGATGGAAAAAAACACATTTAAACACTTATAGATTTGTTAAATGAGGAAACAACTGCAATACTTAAACAATCTCATACACAACCAAAGTACAATGAAAGAGCAAGATGTTCATACATTGTTGTAAATTCTTTCGATTAAAAGTGACATACAGTCTAATGTGCCTTATATGCTGCATTGTATAAATATCAGGTGGAGAACTACAACACGTTTTGCTTCTTGTTACATGAACAAGCAATTAAGTTGGCAATTCTGCACCCTGAGCTTCAGAGCTAACTTGACACTAACCTATTCACTGTAGCCTATCTTCATCGTGTCAAGTAACCTCTGACCAGATTCGATTGCCTCCGCTGCCCGCCNCTCTCTCTCTCTCTCTTTGTGTGTGTGTGTGTGTGTGAGAGAGAGAGAGAGAGAGAGAGAGAGAGATCATTTATACCCAGTAGAACACTTACCTCTTGCGAGCTTAAGTTAGCTGTAATGAGTTCGCTTCTGCTGTCAAGATTATAATGCGACTAAAAGGAAATGTAATTCGTATTTGCTACTAGAACATACGACCGGTGTATTTTCTTTCATTGCAGATATGCTAGGACCCGGACAATTGGTCCAACAAAAGAAGATCAAAACTTATTCCCATATAGTTCTTCCAAAGGTAATGTTATAGTTCTATCTTCATTTGATCAAGATATTTTATCTCATATTCTCAGTTTAAATAAGAGTTACTATGATTATTCAGTTAACTTACGACAACGTGAAAATATTTTTTCAGAAATAGGTTTAAAAAGACATTCGGTAAATATCAGAGCACATCTTTACTACCCTGCCTTACTATCCTATCGTCTATTACTTATATTTCAGATACCAATTAATTCCAAAAACAATTGCTCAAAAACCAAATGCGTCTCTGGATCCAAGGAGCCGCCAGAAGACGATAACGCCTCGAATGAACCGAATGAAAACGATGGCGACGCAGAGAAAGAGAGCGTAAAAATCGAACATTTAAAGAAAATTTCGCCTCAAAGCAGCGACAGCGACCTGGGGAGATTTTTACCACCACGCTTAGAGTCCGTCGCCGAAGAACCCCAGAAGAGATATACAGGAAGTGGAGTAAGTAGTTCCCCTATACGCCCCTCCTCCCATCCCTCACTCCCCGGCTGATGGTCATTAAAGTGACATGACAATCAACTGCAGAAAATAAAAGCAAACACATGGAACATCTCCCCAGCCCGTTGTATTATATATAACAAAACGTATCACTACCAAAAAAAACTCGCTAACTAATAATATCTATTACGGTTTGTTATAGGGCTCGCGTCGCATTTTCCCTCCAATTCACATCCCAGTGGCGTCGGGCCGACTGTTCCTCACCAAAGAGCACACCGAAATAGACAAACACTTTAGACCTAGGCGGCAGAAACAAGACGGAGATAAACACCGACAAGCCTGCGTACAACTGGACCACTTGGGGCCTGGGGACATCATTGTAAGTGGGCGGGATATATGAGCAATATTAAGAGATGGCGAGTTTTGTGAGGTCGCATCACCTATAAACGCTTTAACGTACAATAAAATATGTATGTCTTGTCTTTATCTACCGTTATTAGTTATAGGACTACGGATGGTTTTACCAATGGAGATTCTAGTGACACTGTATCGAGTTAGACTTAATTTTTAAAATGTACATGCTCCATGTCCTATCTATTTTACAGTTTCTTCACAAATTTGTCAAGGACGTTTTTAATTGTTATCTTTTCCACGACAGGGTCTAGAACAAATGCGTAAACCAAAATCTTGGGAGCCGGTTATAAAAGGATATTGCCTGGTAAGTATAAGTGACTTAGTGTCCACGGTTTAAAGATGCTAGTATGGTACCCAGACATTCTTAAGTGAGAATAAATACCTTTTCGAAGAGCAGATTAAGAGTATTCTACTTATGCACTGTTACCGCTAAATTATGTTAATTGTCCGTCTTTCTGACTGACTTAACGAAGTTTAAGTTATCAACGTCTGTTTTGGTACTCTCAGATCAGCGACGGAGCAGAGGTGATTCGTATCAACAAGAGGTTCTTCCTGCAGAACGCTGAGAACAACACCATGATTAAGCTGGAAACCATGGTAAATATTCATAAAACTGCATACCAAATTAAAATATAGTCAAATGTTTTACTTGACACTCAAGATGTACGAAGACACCGTTATTGTTCGCCGTAAAATACTTACAGGGTCTTGCGAATTCTCACAGAATAATAGTTGACAAGTGAATAGAACTTTTTCAACAGGCCAGTAACAGTTCTTCGCTCCAAAATCTTATATGCCGCTTCCAATACCTTGCCCCACTTCAATCTGAAACATTATTTCCCCAGATCCGCGAGTACCTGTCCGTGGACGAGAGTAAGGGTGTATTACAGAGGAAGGAAACGTGGGCCCGCTACAAAGACTTGCTCATGCAGAAATGTGTTGGGGATGTGCAATACAAAAAGAAAACTGCAGCATCTCCACGGTGACATAGCAGCCATAGAGCACAGCATCTCCTGAAACAAGGGTCCTGTGAGGAAAAAGAAGGAAAATCACAAGTTAACACTTGAAGGCTTTTTATTGCCCTCAAAATGTGAAGGATATTGGGACCAGAGAAGATAAAAAAAGTCCAGGGTGATCCAAACCGCATTTAAATTACAACAAAAAGTAACAGGCCTTATGTGGATTAGCGAAGAACACGAGGAACAAAAATGTTACAACTATGCAAGCAAATAAGATTATTTGCCTTTATTTCATAAAATAAACTGAAGTCAAGTAACCTCCTGAGAGAACAAAAAGTAAGCTTGTCTTGTCTAAGCTGGAATACATAAAACTCTGAAAATGTCAGTCTACAGTCTCATACTTAGTAAAACTGCTTCTAACAACAAACATGTTAAATCACTTAAGTTCAGACAAGACAGTGATCTTTGATAAGCATTATCACTGTTGGATAGATAATTCAAAATGCATGAAATGTATTTTAACAAATAAAAAGAAAATACTAAGTTAAAATGTACCCAATCACAGAAAATGTTGATAGACCCAGTACACTGTATAAATCAAAGAACACCTAACAGTTTTCATTCTGAAATTGTAATTAAAAATGAACAGGAATGAATTCATGAATGTGTGACATTTTCTTTCTCGTCTTTTATCACACGTTTGTGTGCAATGCCACATTTTAATTGCTTAAAAATAAAATATAAGAGCAAACTTCCATCTCCATAAAACATCTCGTCTTCTACTTCATTTTCAATTTTCAGGCTGATATAAAATATCTCAAAAATGAAAATAAATCTCCTAATATGAAGAACTAAATTGCACGAACCCTTAAAAACAATTATCATGATAAGTGTGTGGAGACCCAATGCACAACTTTCAGTTTTCTCCCTGTGTCTGTTGCTATGACAGCACAAGGTCCAAACCCATTGTCACCAAAGTCCAGTGCACTGATGTTACTGTAGCCCGTCTTGACCACTGAGGTAGCCTGGGTAAGGTCCAGCTGCAGGAAATCTTTGTCATCCTCTATGTAGAACAGGTGAACATGCCCTGGAACATGAATTACCATTAGAGGATGGAGGTACACATGACAGAAATATTCAAGAAAAAATTATCGATAATAATTTTAAAAATGGGTTTTAATAAATATTAGCAAGGTTGACCAGTATCAAATGATGATGAGAGAACTTAAAATGCCTAAGAGCACTTTTGATCTTGAAATTAAATCAACACTTTTTAATGCCACAAGTAAGAATGTCAAAGATCAATCTTTTTGCTAAACAAAAGACAGGCATACTCTTGGATTCATTTAAGCAGAGGGTAAAAAGACAGAACTTATCAAGGCTCACTACGGACCTACAGCAGTCCCTAATGCAAACACATTTCCCCACAGTGACATCACACAAGCCGTGGAGCCAAGAGCCTCCATCACATTCCAGCTGGAAAAGCAGGCACCATCATCAATGCTGACGTGTAGTATGTGGTCCCCTAGAAAAGACAGTAATAAATGGTGATGATAACAATTAATGGGTTCACAGATGGGCAGTTATGTAAGGAAATATGACAGAAATACTGAGAATCAAGCACCATTATGTGTAGTTAGTGGTTGCCGTGGTTGCCTGGAATGGCAGAATAGAGTTGATACAGAAATACCGGGAATGGAGGTGATACAGAAATACTGGGAATCAAGTGACATTATCTGTACTTTGTGGTTGTTGTGGCTGCCTGGAATTGCAGAACAGACATGATACAGTAACTACTGGGAATGGAGATGATACAGAATTTACTGGGAATAGTGACATTATCAGTACTTTGCGGTTGTTGTGGTTGGCTAGCATGGCAAAGCAATGATGATACAGAAAGAGTGACAAGAAAATACTAGGAATGAAGTGGCATTATCAATACTGTGTGGAGAAAGGCAGTAGTGTCAGGAATAAGCAAAACCTTCAATATTTCTCAACTAAAAAATACACTAATTCTCATGAAATTTATAATCACCTTCAATGCTTTACCTGCAAATTATAAAGAAAAAGAAAAAAGAAATACTTTAATCATAGAAATCGACGAAAATGGAAAAACTGACTGCATAAATATATCATATATAATACTTAAGCACATTACTTTACCTGTTAACACAATAATTAGTGTATCCCTGTAGATGAGCTTTGCTATCCAGCTGTCAAACTCCCACACCATAGTGCAGTCATCATTATGTCCCTGAGCTGAACTGTCCACTGTCCAGCGGAGCAACATTTGGTCATAACCCCCTGAGAGCACCTGTTAAATAATTATATGCTGATTATTTACTAATTTCATTCCTTGATCTTAAAATAATATATTTCACAAAACAGTGAAATTATTCAAATTCATGGAAAACAAATTTGGTTCATAAATAACCCACAGCTTTCTTTTCTAGTTGAAAAAATTGAAAAAATGGGAGAAACGTGTACCTTGTTTTCCCATATTGCAATACACATAGGCACTTCCATGTGACCATGTAAACTGGATACTTTCTTCAACTTGCCACCAGATGTCACCTCTAGCACCGCATGGCCATTCAGGGTGTGATCTTCTGAGGCAGTGACAATTTGGTTTCTCCACAAACTAGCAATGTGACAGAGGTGCAATTACAGCTTATGTTGATAAGTTAAAATTGTGTGTGATGATCAGTTTACAGAAAAGTTATCATTATAAATATATATACAACCTTTGTGAGCAACATAAATGCCTACATTTCATGATCATGTTACCCAAGGAATTTCATGTGACTATAAAGCCACATATTCCAACATGCCAAAAAACACATATTAATCCTGGGTCAGTTTTATGTCTTCAATTGAAAATGTGCACATATTAGTTATACCTGATAGATTGTATTGGTGAAGAGTAAGAACTGGCATGGATTTCTTCCCTCATCCAGTTATTAGGAGACAGGTCTATGAGACTGACCAAGGCATCACTGCCCCCTGAGATGAGATAGTGGGAATGGAAGAGGTCACTGGAAAATGACCACTGGTCAGTGTCACTCTCTTCACCAGATCCTAGCACTGGAATAACACAGGATGAATGAGAGCCATAGCATACTTCCAGATTTCATTAAAAAAAACTTAGACCCACAAAATTAATCAATCTTGAATTCATATACAGACTTCAAAACAACATACATATTCCATGAACAGCAGGTTCTGCAAGTTTTATCATATCTTTAGGTTGTTGAAACATAAAAAAAAACTCTGACATCAATTAATCATTAATCTGATGATAATCACTGATAGCTCTGATATAAAATATTCATACATATTGTTCTCAGCACAAAACCTGTTAAAAATTAGTTGAGACTGTCAGAAGACAAGTTTCAGTTTTCTGACAGCGAAGTTACCATTCATAGATCATATGATAAAAGACATTGACCTAAGACCAAAGGGAAGTTTACCTGGTGAGTTGATAAGCTTCATGTCCTTGACCTCTGGCCTCAGAAGTCTGACATTTCTGGACATCAAGGCACACCTTTTACTGAAGAGATTATAACATCTTATACTGCCATCACTACAGCCATAGAGCACAGCATCTCCTGAAACAATTGCTAATATTTTAATGTTGATATTTCCATTGATCTAACTTGGCTAAAACTACTGAAAAACTCTCAGTTTTTAAATGAAAAATTGTATAAACAACCTGTGTATTTCATTAGTCACACTTATATTACA
Organism: Lingula anatina; assembly: GCF_001039355.2. The sequence goes on along the minus strand of NW_019773908.1, from coordinate 6,279 downwards.
CTAACTTAAATCATATTTCAAAAAGTTCAGTTTTTTTTTCTATATACATCTCATCAAACACTACTTAAATAATACATAATTTACATGGGAAAACTGCTGGTCCTTGACTTGTAAAGCTGTGCAAATTGTAAACTCTGAAAAGGCATACAACTTGTTATCACTCAGATTCACAAGGAGATGATCTCCTGTCTTCTTACCTGCTATCCTGAGGCAGTTCACCTGGTACAACATGAGAGCATCCCCATCATGTGGCATCTCTTCCATCACAGGCTGCCATGTCCCTATGCGTCTACTCCTGTACCAGACACAGTAAACTTTCCTCCAGTATTCCCAATGTCTGGGGCATCCCTCCACTGAGGATGACATCTTCTCTTGGTCTAACATGGTGTCCAGAATCTCAGCACCTCCTGTAATGTCTATTAAAACTTTGTGCTGGATTTCCACCATGCACCTTCGAAACCAGAAATTAGTGGTCTTTTGGACATTATCCACAAGATGATGCCACCGTTTACAGACTGTCTTGGCTCTGGAGAATGTGCTGCCATCTAAGTGAGCCAATATATGCTCCTCCAGTTCGGGAGGTAAATTTTTCAAACCCATAGTTTGACAGGGTCACTGGTTTTTGGTGACAAAACCACAACTGATCCAAATCATATGGCCCCCCTTTGTTTTATCATTTCTCTCAAGCATCTGAAATATAAAACAGAATTATTCTTTTACTCAAGAGACTAAATAACATCAGCTGAACACAACATTTCAGTCCACCACTTCTGGACCTTGATCATATGCATGGTGGTTTCCCATCTGAATATGTCAATGTTATAACTTCAATATATTTTGAAATATGAGAAAGTATATAAATACTCAAACAAAATGCATTCTGTTCACTGAAGTAAATTTCTAAATGGCTACTATCTTGTTAAAAATAAAATATGTTTTGTTGAAAAATGTTTTCAGGGGAGCATCAAAAAGAGCCACAATCTGAGTGAAAATATAAAACATAGGCAAGAGGTAACTAGCATGCTTTACCCCCTTCTTCCTACCTCTTCCCCCAAACCCAGCTAGTACACCCATGTGAAAGGTACAGCAGCTTCCTTATCCAAGCATCACATTGCTAAGCAATCCAGTCTTTGTTCAAGTTATGTAATCAGGGAGTATGCACCTAGCCTACCTTGAAAGGAGTATACAGTGAACCCATTCTCTCATTAATTTCTTTAATGAGTTTGCATGCTACACAATGGGAAGCATGCATGCAACATTAGTTTAAATATATATACATGCCCACAGATTAAGATTTGGGGCTTCAGGGTACAGGTAAAGGTTGATCTACAGAGTTATCAATTTGAAGTTTTGAATACCTGACTGGATGTTTGAAGTTATAGAATCAAATTGCAAAACTTTTCTAATCTTGACCCATAACACAACTACATGTACTTTAATTATGAGGATATATGATAGATGGAAAAACTTAATTAAAATCAATTAACATGATTTGATTTTTCGAGCTAAGTGCACTTCAATTCTTGACTCAGTGTTCGGCCTTTGACCAGCGCTTAAGCTGAAAGAAGGAATTTGCAGTTGAACACAATCATCAAAATAGTTCAAAAGATTTACTGGTATCGTCTGCTAATTTTCTAGGTATCTTGTCCTTACCGTATTCTATTTTGAATCATCAATTTTTGTATATTTGGTAATATATCAGAACATCCTTTTCTCTGCATTTGAGGCCCAGCTAATGGACGGCTAGGCTTGTAACATGCCGATAAGTGCCAGCAAAACAACTGAGTTCTAGCTTCTGCACGTGACGCTTATGGGATTACTCTGCACACCGATAATACCAAACACAAACAAATCAGTAGCGATTTGCAAACTTTTTAATATTTGCCACAGGATTCGGTATGACTGCTTATAATATTTTTCATTACATTTAACATGACTGAAATCTACCTGCAATCCCAATGTGTGACGAGTTCCTGGTAAAATTTCGAAGAAATACCAACCAGTAATTATAGGCTCCTATTGAGTGCTGCAAGATGGCGGACCCAGAAAGATATGTCCGCGTTGGCAATAGGGTAAATATATACTCGTTCATCTTTTATTGAAAAGAAGGTGATTTAGAACATCTGAATTTGCAATATCATGAGGAGTCCCCGTCTGAATATGATAGGTGCCCTTATATCTGATTCTTCCGTTACCATACCCTTGTTCATGATTACAGCCGATTATCGTTTTCTTGCAAGTAGCGTGGTTTGATAAAGAAACGATTTATATCTTTTTAAAACTGTATTGGCTATTAATGTAGAATTTGTTCCTGAATATATCTCTCTTTTTAGTAGATAAATAATCTGCACATCAAAGGTCAGAGAAAAGTAGGAGGTAAAATACACCAATGCGGTCCTTGTGAAGTGGTGGACTTATTTTTATTCATTATCTTTTCTTTTTCTATAGCAATGTTGTCTTGTTCAATGTACATCATTTTTTAGCAAAAGATATTATATTATTGGTGATATAATTTGTTTTAATTATTTACTGTTTATTTTTATATTATTTATTTCAGACTATAGACCTCAGTTTGTTGCCTGAAAAAGAAAGATGGAGGTAAGCAAAAGCGTTTAAAATATATTATTGACTAAGAAGCCTAAATAATTTGTCATAACAGTGAATAATTGGCAAGCTTTTTCAAAATTCAGAACTACTTCATATAATAAAATAAAATTATCTTAGGTTTTTGGTAAAAAAATTCTGTACTAAAGGTACCTAGATCATATATATTGTACATTAGATATATTTAACCTTTAAGTTATGCATTTTCAAAATTAAAATAGTGGCATGCATGAAGTTGATCTACTTGTGTGCTCTAAAATTTCAGATTGCGCCATGAAGCGATGCATGAGAAGCATCGTGGTCACGAGGCCATGCATGCTGAGATGATGCTGATCCTCATTACCACATTAATCGTGGCTCAGGTGGTCTTAGTCCAGTGGAAACAAAGGCATTTCAAGTCATATCAGGTGTGCTGACTTTATTTCATATATTGTACTGTTTTTTCCTGTGTATGCTCGCTGTTGTGTAAATGAAGCATTGACTTATTTCAGTGCTCATTTATTATCATTATCATTGTTATTAGTTATTATTATTTTATTAGTGTGTTACTGAGTAAATGTTTTGATAAATTATATGTTTTCATTGACATTGTTGTTCTAACAGTGCTAGGCAGGCTGCTTTATATGCTCTTTACTTTAAATGTCTTGTTTAGTTTTTGTTGGTGTTGTTGTTGTTATTATTAGTAGTAGTAGTAGTAGCAGCAGCAGCAGCAGCAGCAGCAGCAGTAGTTGGTTGTTGTAGTTGTTGTTGTTATGGTAGCAGTAGTAGTAGTAGTAGTAGTAGTAGTAGTAGTAGTAGTAATAGTAGTAGTAGTAATAGTAGTAGTAGCAGTAGTAGTAATAGTTATTAGTAGTAGTAATAGTAGCAATAGTAGTAGTAGTAGTAGTAGTAATAGTAGTAGTAGTAATAGTAGTAGTAGCAGTAGTAGTAATAGTAGTAGTAATAGTAGCAATAGTAGTAGTAGTAGTAGTAGTAGTAGTAGTAGTAATAGTAGTAGTAGTAATAGTAGTAGTAGCAGTAGTAGTAATAGTAGTAGTAATAGTAGCAATAGTAGTAGTAGTTGTTGTTGTTGTTGTTGTTGTTGTAGTGGCAGTAGTAGTAGTAGTAGTAATCAAGTACTCATATATTTCAGATTGCAACACTTTTAGGCATGTGGATCATTCCAGTAGGATTCTGCATCAAGTTTGGCTGGTGGAGGTTCATAGTCATCTGGATCATTTTTTCCATAGTAACTTTATTTGTAACATATAGAGCTACAAGAAAACCAATCTCAGGGACAACTCCTCGGTAAGTACCAAGATCATCAGTGCTCTGATAACAGTTGTGTGTATTTATTTATGTTCATACTGAAAGATATCTTTTGAAATATTTAAAGTTTACATTCATAGCACAAATGCAGAGTGCAAGGTGCATAAATGATTTTCTATCCCAGAGAATGAAAATGCTGTGAAGGTTATGAATACAGAAGTATGTTTTGCTGATTGTTTAAAAGTTAAATTAGTTTAGAGAACAGATATGTGTAGAGTGCAACATGCACAAGTGATATTTACATCTTAGAGAATGTATTGGAAACAAAAGTTTTTGTCGATTGTTTTCATTTGAAAAGTTAAATTGGTTTAGGGGAAAGACACTATTATTTACATTGCAGATTGGTTTACAAGTGGTTTCTTCTCATCTACAAAGCAAGCTATGGTTTTGGCATTGCAGGCTATGCAATTATAATGGGGACTCTGTTTGGCCTCAACCTGCTATTTCTTATCAAGCCTCAAACTGCTATGGACTTTGGTCTGTTATTGCTGTTTTATGGCTTATATTTTGGTGTGGTGGGAAGAGACTTTGCTGAGGTTATAACTGACAAAATGGCAGCACACATTGGGGTAAGTGCAAATTTAATATATTAGCCTTATCCCTCTCTCCCTTCAAATCCTGAAATGGTATGTATGGTGGTATGTAAGGTAGTACGAACAAAATAAATATATTTGAAAATCATATAAATAGCATAGAGTAAAAATCCCAGAGTTCCAACAAGACTGCTATGTTTTTTTTATTTAAATTTATTTTTCTTATTCCAGTATTACACCACCACAGGAGTGCCAACCAGGAGACTGGAGACTGACATCTGTGCTGTCTGTGGCAATAAAATATTAGTCAAAGACAATGAAGATGCAATAATAGAAGAAACTTATAAATTATCTTGTAATCATGAGTATCCTTGGTGACTGTTTTTATTGATATTGTAATTGTGATTATTATTGATATGACACAATTGTCTTTATATTAACTGTGGTTTTAAATTCTATATCCACTCGTTATAAAGAAGTTTTATGATTATGAGAGCATTCTTATAAAAGTCATTTTCAATATTTCAGGATAAGTAAAAAGGTCAAAAGACCTTCGCAAAGTACTTAAAGGAAATGAGATTATAACATACTTAAAATATTCATAGTTAAACAAATTAAAGTATATCTATACAATTTTAGCACTTTTCCCATTGTTTTCAGGTGCTTTTACTATATTTCATGGCATGTTTTTTCTTCCTAAATTATGGCATAAGTTCCTTAACTCTAATGTCAGATTCCATGAGTTCTGTATACGTGGCTGGTGTATAGTAGGCAAGAAACAGACCTGTCCTTACTGCAAGGAGAAGGTGGACCTGAAGAGGATGTTCCCCAGTCCGTATCCTTTCTGGTTTCATTCTTTTACTTTGACTTTAATATGTAATAACTTAAAAGGCATGCAAAATATATTTATTGTGTATTAACACAGCGTAATCAATGTAGGTTGTGTGGCACACAGAAGTTCCAACGCAGTTTTGCCTGTCGTACATTTCTTCAATAATGTCTTTCTGTCATACAGCATTGGTTTGTTGCCAGCAATCCTTATATGGCTTGCACTATATTTGTTTTGCCTGTGATTGGTTCCAATTCCTTGACTGACACCTCAGGTGGGAGCGGCCCCATGTTCTCTATGGAAACCTACTGGACTGGATACGTTATTTAGTTGCTTGGCAACCTGTCATAATAATGGTTGTTCAAGGAATAAATTGGGTGCTAGGACTCGAATAAATGATTTGTGAAATGCCCCCTTTTTAAACTGCGCTTTGTAAAAGTAGAAATATTTTCTGCGTATATTTCAAATTATATTTTGAACAAAGGCAAATGATTTGTGTATAAAGAAAAACCTGAAAGGCAGCCAAAGTCAGTTTGCATTAACCAGGCATGAACTCCTAATAAATTAAGTAACTTCACAATGCTCACTACCGGTGTATTTTGATTATGTCCACTTCCGTGATGGTCCATTAGTATTATTTGTCGTTGTTGGTATTGAATGGTTCTCTTTGTAAGGTAAGAGGTCCTCCATTTTTATCATCATTTTCCAAAGTCTACAAAGATTAGACTTTTTCCACCCCTCCCCCTTCAGAGCGTACAATGTTAGCTACAAACGATGGTCTTTGCCAGCAATTTGAATCGTCATTTTTTTATTTTTTCAAAGCGTACATAGGGTATTAGCCCCCCCTCTCCCAGCTTAGGGGTTTGTAGACTTGAGAAAATGATGATAAAAATGGATGACCCCTTACATATGTAGGTACAATTTTACTTTTTTTTCTAGATATCTTCACATAATGATGTAACATTAAAATCGATTTATCACACCAATGTGTCAGTTCTTATTTTT
>NW_019773907.1:19529-35161 GCF_001039355.2 Lingula anatina | reverse complement strand
CACCACACACACACACACACACACACACACACACACACAGTTGTCTCTTTCTTGCTTCCACTACCAACAGAATCAAGGGGAATAATTAGCATGTATCACCCTGGCCACATCAAACATTAGAAGGCGCGAGAAGTAGCGAGGCCATCTTTTCTTTTACTTTCTTTTTCCGAACGACATGAAAAATGCTCTAAATAAGCCTGGTGAAAAGGTGATCTTGCCACGTGAGTTCATGCGACAACGATAAACCAGGTCACTTCCACCACCTTAGTGGAGAACCTCAAAGGACCGGGGACAAGATCACGTTGGTATTCGAGACATGGCCACCAAACCTGCCGATGGTGACACGCCTTTGCTAGTGTCCTCGGCATGGCTCAAGGAACACCTGGCTGAGGCCGCGGGAGTTGGAAACAAACTGAGAATTTTGGATGTCACTTGGTACAGTGCAAAGAACGGGAAAGATGATTTTGATAGGTGCGGCATATAGGTGCTTTATCATGTTATGTCGGTTGTCATGTTATATAGGTATACGAACTGCAATCTGCACGAACGACGTTTAGGCCTGTTATATACTCGGAAACTCAGGGTGAAAGGTTTCTGAGCTGTCATTGCATGAGCGACGTTTAGGACTAAGTTTACGAGTATAGCCGTCTATACTGCACTTGTCGTCTCGCCTACTATTGACCTCTTGACCTTTGGCGCTAAGCCTCAAATGGGGAATGATAAATGAATATGAATAGGTTTACAAATTCATTGCTCTGTTATTAGCAGTGATCTGTGAACGAAACACATATTATTATATATTACAGAGAGCCTTTTAATTTAGCTGGACTGGTATTCCAAAATTCGAAACTATTTCAAACATTCGCAAGCTCTCTTTAAGGCACTGTCACACCTATAGCGCTATCATATAAGAAAAAAATACCTATACGCAGACAGACACAAGAGGTCAGTAAAACTCAGCTCGTATACGTCTCGAGTACGCAGGCAAACGTTGGTGTACGTTCGAGGGGGGGGGGAGATAAAATATTTTAAGCATATTCAAAATCAATTCATACGCTGATTGTATTTTGGGTGAAATATTTTGAGCATATTCAAGAACAATTTCATACGCTGCTTGTATCTTGGGTGAAACAGGGTGATCTCATACGCTCAAAGTTGTGCGTATAATCGATGTCACATACGATACTCTTACGTTCCTCTTTACGCTAGACATGACAGATCTTTTATAAGGGTTCATTCCCATTGAAACTATTGTTATACGTAGATCTGCGGTAGGCTGTCGCTGAATGCAATTAACAGATAAGCACACCTCTAGATCTTCTTATTCCTACGTACTCGTATAATCACTAGTACTAACTTTACTGTTTCCTACTCAATACCAGTAGGAGGCGTTTTAGTCTGATTGCATTCAGTAAACCTTTTTAGCTTTGTTATTCAGGTGTGACTAAGTTGGAGAGGATTGAAATTAACATACGTTTGATTCTATGTAACTATTTTTATTTATTTTGAATTTAAATTATAACTTTTTTGATCAGTTTTTAAAAAATGTCTGTGAGTCTATGTTGCTTTAGATCTTAGAATTCGAATCTCTCATCTATTGCAGGTCTCACATTCCCGGAGCACTATTCTTTGAACTGATGAAAGACGTCGAAAATACTCCCCTTTTTCCCCGTAATCTACCCCCGCCCGAAAAGTTCCAGGAGCAAGTTCGCTCTCTGGGTATTGATAATGACACGCACGTGGTTGTGTATGACAATATCCCTGGTAAAAATGGCTTTTTTATCGGCGGTAGGGCGTTCTGGATGTTCAAGGTAATCTACCTGACAATGACTTTACACCGACTTTATCAAAACCTGGTATAATATGAGATAATAAAGCTCGTTTTTCTAGGATTAGGCCTATTGCTAAAGTATACGTCTTGTTTTAGGGAAATGTCCGACGCTTATAACGATGTTGCTATATTAATGCATTTACCTATAGGAATGGCTGTTTAACTTTTTTTTAACAGCTTGATTGTCGAAAGATTTTAGTACGAAATATATAGCAATTAATAAAAGGCAAATCGTCGAAGCCTTATACGCTCACCTTATTCCTAAACTAATGCCCCTATGGTCATTTTAATGTTTATAACCAGTTCCATCTACTTGATATGATTTAGATTTCAAAATTACAAAGGAAACCTCCTAGAACATCATCCTATTATTTCTTTCAGCGTTTTGGTCATGAGAAGGTATCCATTCTGGACGGGGGATTTGCCAAATGGATCGCAGACGGAAACAATACAACCTCCGATACCATCTCTGTTAATGTAATAATAATAATAAATGCTCTATTTACGAAATGAAATTGAATACTTGGTTACTATTTAAATTAAACTTATTAAGTATTGTCGGATTTTAAATATATGTCCTTACTCATCAAATTTGTCTTAAGTGTCATAATACTTTTACATATGAATATTCACCTGCAAAATAAAAAAAATCGACAAACGTCGAAATTTGTTAATAACATTTTATCAATATGTTATCCAAACAAACCTCTTTTTTACCAATTTTTCTTATATTTAGAAAGGAAATTTTACAGTCAATCCCAACAACAACTTCATAAGGTCATTTGACGAAGTGATCCCGTTGCTGACAAATCAAATGGAACAGGTCGTGGATGGCCGTTCGAGTGCGCAGTTTAACAATACTGCAGAAGGTAATATTTCTGCTTGAATTATTATTATTATTACGAAGAAACATACAAAGGCGCCTTGAGTTGCAGAGATCTCTTTGGCCACACACTCAGACTGGCAAAGTTTTTTTTTGTGAAATATCAGTGTACTTTTATTTTAAAATAACAGTTACTCATATATATATATATATATATATATATATATATATATATATATATATATATATATATATATTTCAAATAATATTTACCTTTGTCAGGTTATGTAGGAGGACACATGCCCAACGCCTACAACGTCCCGTTTGAATCATTACTTGACAGTAGCACCGGCTGTATGAAGAGCCCAGAAGAACTCAGAAAAGGTAAAAAAAAACCCTTGGAAAAAAATCCTAAGATTTTGATACTTCTAAAGTAGCAAAGCATGGCGTTAAAGCCAAAAAGTAAAAATGCAGTCTTCAAAGACAAGCGTCGAATTAATGAAGAATTTGTATTTAAACACGTGTTGAATGTGATTGTCTAAATAAATGTACAGCAGAGTTGGCTTATTATACTGCAAATATATCTAACGGGCTTGAAGTCTGTGAAATCTTTTTAAAAACTCCATAATCTCTCTGACACATATGAGTCATCTTCGTATCAATATAATATTTTTTATCACTAGTTTTTGCTGACTCTGGGTTGAATGAGAATAAACCGGTTGTCACGCTATGTAACGGAGGCGTATCCTCGTGCAGCGTCATGGTGGCGGCTATGATAGCAGGGTTTCCACAGGCGGCTGTTTACCATGTAAGAATTCTTACTGCCTCTCCTCAAATGCACATGCACAGGCGCGCACGTTCTTGTACATGCGCACACGGTTTCATTTCTTTCTGAATAATTTCGTTTTTCTACAATTATTTTAATATCAAAATGCTGTTAGCATATAACTAGTTCATTTTTTCAGTATTTTTTTTTTTTGGATTTGATGGGTGTGGATTTAAAATACTTCATCCCTTCAAATCCTTCATCGTCAAGTAGAGTCTTCTTTTCTAACTGAACATGCAAGAAAGAATTTCTAAAATTATATTCATTTTTACTTATCCTAGGGCGGCTGGACCGAGTGGAAGCAGAAAGCTGCCCCAGAGCAAATAATTCAACCTTAATGGACATCAGATGTAGTTTTGACCCCACATTTTTCTGTCACAGGGAACTTCAAGGGCAAGTCTGGACTCTTATTTATGAATAATAGACGTTACTGACATTTCCATCTCTGGAAGTGCCGATATAGGCCTGCTACATAGGGCCTACTTGGATAGCATACCTTCCAAGGTTTTTTTAAGGCACTTGTTAAAATTCGATTTATAATGTGTGAATCTCTATTACTTGTATGCACTGGCCATGGCCGTGATATTTTTTTCTTAAGAGCAGGTTTCAAACATCAAAGTTAGACAACTCACCTATAGAGATAAGCAACGCCTCTCTGCGCTCCACTTAAACTATTACTCATAGCGTGCTGATAAGGGACGCACCCCTCTCAGGGTGAATAATGAGATGCATGATTTATGTACTCTCAATTGTAAATATCCCCATAATATTTTTATTTTTCCTTTAATGTCAAGAAACGAGCATCTAATAATTGAAAATTTTAATCTCTGCTTTGTCATTTTTTACATGCTTCCCCTTGCCTTTATGTCAAAATTTGACCCATTATTTTCAAACATTTCCATAACATCACAAATTGATATGGATTGAAATAAGACATTTTCTGTACTTTAAAACATACATGACAAATCAGCTAAAACTTATTTGTGTTAATAGACCATTTTAGCACTGGCAATAAAGAAGACAAATAACCAAGTCTTGATTGTATATCAGTTCTGTATTTCCTGTTTAAGAATAGACAGTGCAATATGATTCTTAATCTACAATAGTAAAAGAGTACATGATTATATATATTGGAAATACCTGTTAAATGAAATTTAGCAATAATTTTTGTCTTATTCATATCAAATTCATCTACTCTCAGCAGTCTTCTGTATAAAGAAACATTTTCCACTGCATCATAAAAATACATTTCATAAACAGTATCACCTTTCTTTCATAGAAACAATAAAGATAAACTTTGTGCACAATCACTAATGACCTGACTCACTACTTTTGATATTTTAAAACTTGATTTTCCAGATTCTTGAGAAATATATAGCAGTGAGTAAAGTACTTGTGCAATAGGGTGCATGATGTTATTTTTGATGTAATTAGGGTTCCAATTCTTAATTCCATATAATTATTATATGTACCATTTTCTAAATATGATAAGTGACCAGCACTTAAGGGGAAAAATAATGATGAGACAGTCTTTCTATTCACGAACAAGAACTGACATGATTACTCACAAATTTGCCTTATCTTTAACAAAGTATAGTAGACTTATTTTGATGTTCTACAATAATTGAGGGTAATTAGAATTATCATTTTGGTAATGACTAGCAACTTTTAATAATGTCATGACGTATTGAACTTTTAACTACTGCTGATCATAAACTTTGCTTAAAAAATCAGATTACTGGCCATATTTGCTCAGATATGAATATTCATATATTGTGTTTCAACCCGTGTCTGTTAAATTATGAAATAATTCTCTGAACAGAATAATGATGTTGTGTTCAAACGTCAAGGGTTTTGATGGATTCATTTTCATTTTTATAAGATTATCACATGTAGGAAGATCTTAAGTGAATCGCAGAATGCTTGTTATAAAGCCCTGGTCATGAAAGAGGTCTGTACATAAAAAGGAACAAGAGCATTGGGCAAAAATAAATAAAATAAATAAATAATAATAAAAAATAATAATAATAAAAAAGAGAGAGAGAGTTTCAACTAATATTCAGTTCATACATCCATGACTGTGTCACATTTCAGAAATCCTCCAGTTTACAAGAATCAGTTATGCTTGCCCAATAGTTTTTTTGTCTGTTGTTACTAAGTACACCACACTTCTCCCTCTTTCTAGGTCAAAAAATGCCAACAGTCTTGCATATGTTTCCATTAAAGACAGCAGAACCACGGCAACTGAGGTATAGTTTTTGAGGACTAATTATTGTCCATACATGAGAATGTGCCAATCGATCAAGCGACAGAATGCCCCTTGAAAAAAATGGCCAGGGCAGTTAAGATTGAAGGCCATTGAGCATGTCTAAAGCTGGCTTCTCTATGGTGATGAATGATCATGAAAATGAAGAATGAAAAGTTCCACTGGAAAACCATTTCCAACATCATGATGAAAGCCCTAACCTTGCCATAGCCATTGCTTTCCTCAACTTGATAATGTGCCAATACATGTCAGTGTCTAAAAAAAAAAGTAAAGCGACATTAAACAGTATTGTATACAAATCATGTAAATAGAAGTTTTTAAACCTATTTTAAAATGTGAAAAATTCCTTTAAAAAAATCATGATATAAGATATGAAAAAAATTTAATGAACTTACCTTCACTTTTCACTAGGCCTTGTTTTATGTACCTCAGATATGTGTACAAGTCACAGACAGCAGTGATCTGTAACAAAAATAATAAACATTTACAATTTATGTAGTTATACCTTTTTTTAGGATACTTATTAAAATAAAGATATCATAATAATTGAAGGAAAATGCAACATTCAACAAACATCAATAAACAAACATTAGTGCTGGTATTTTTCTCTTTAGCAACACAAACTTAAACATCAGTAAAAAAAATTAAAAGTCTAGATTTTAAACTTTAAATCAACTTACTCTATTTCTGGCTGCTTCTGATACAAAATACCATGTTTCTGAATCCCCACATTTCATTCTGAACTTGCATATCCTTGGGGCCTCAGACAAGGCACATTTTCTGAAACAGGAGATAAACATAAATTCTTTATACTTTTAATTCCATTATGTTCAATTCAAATAAGTTATTCAGATGTAAGTGGTGGAAACTTATTAATTAAACTCTTCACATCAATTTTCATGTTTCTGTCCCAAATAAAAGTCTCATGCATCATACATAACTAGCTTGAAATAGAATTTCCTAGAAAACAGTACAAGCCACTAAACATTTCCATTTTCTTCATTGCTTTCATGACTTCTATTAATTCCAATCCATCAAAGCCACTATCTTGATAAAAGCTGGATAACAAATGAATCGTGCGATGTTCAGCGCCAGTAGGAGAGATCACCACAATCTAATTTCTAAGCAAGAAATGTCATAAGGAAATAGTATCTCACACTGGGACATACAGCTAATAGCACATATATATAAAATCTGAGTGAAGTAAATATACTAACAACACTTAACATACTGTTCACAATCTTTTTTTTTTCCTTGAAAATTTATTCTCTTGAAATTCATTTCATTATTATTTACTGATTCATCTATTTAACACATAAAAAGAAGCAAAATGTTTTCTTTAAATCAATTTTGCAGTTATTTTAGCCCAAAATATTATTTGAACATCTGACATCATACGGTTGAGCAAGTCCAGAGAAAGATCACAGGAACAAGAATACAGCACATTAAGTTACATACCCAGTAGCACACAAATGTCAAAGCTGAACAAATGGAATAATACACACACACACAAAGCAAACACAAATCAATATATCATCTTACTTTGGGATATTTCCATTTCCCTGGACATTTCCTGGAATGGGCTCAATAGTTAAGGAGTTGTTCTGAACTGTGGCAAGGACTCTGGAGGAAAGCTGAAACGGTGAAATATATTCATTTGATAAGAGCATTGGCCCAGGGGGAAAATCAAATGCCACATGCTTTGGGTGTACGGAAAAAAATATTTTGTTTTGGTAAGGGCAAACAGAAATGATATGCATATGATAAAAACACTGTAAAAACAAATGTTACAGTAATGCAATATTGAGGTTTGGACATACATTTCTTTTCTGATAAAAACCAAGATACAATCCCTATTTAGGTCTGGGCAAGAGACGTTAAAGCAACTTTCTTTTTGTCATGTTTTGTACCAGACTGAAGTACTCTAAACTGTGTAAAAGTAAGTATTTAAATAACTGACATATGTGGGTTACAAACAGTGGGATAAAGAAAACTACTATATCAGTGCACTTTTCCAACAAAACAACACTGCACTTCGATCTTGTTTATTCAAGATAGAGCATGTGCCTTTGCAAATGAATGCAAGTGCAAGGGATGGAAAACATCCATATTCTATCAGCAAGACTTGATTTTATCATGCATACAATGCCAGCACCAGTTTAGTGTGACAAATGCGTCTTGATATTCTACGGACAGATCAATCTGTCTTGCATGTATGCATTCACTGGATTGATTAAATTATCAGTACTTGCAAATCAGATATTTGTTTTCAAGTCTGCAATTTGTTGGGCAGGAAATCATAACAATGATAATGCTCAGAAATGTCTTCTTATTAAGCAGTAGTTATTGCAAATCGGTGTAACATCAGAACTTGATGGTGATTCACTTGCGTCACTGTTGACATTAGATATGTTAATAACCTTTGAAAATAGACCTCTTAAATAATCAACCAAAGGTAAGGAGCTCATTTACACAATTCATAAGTAATATCTTTAGTGTAGAAAAAAAAAAGGAAATTGAGTAGATAAGGACTTACTTCTTTATTTGTAAAGCATAAACATGGAATGACATCTTCTTGTTCTACTCTGGTGATAAATGCATTAGAATTATTGTGATTGGGATCCTTTTTCCATTCTCTGAATTCGTGCAGGAAGATTGGGTCAGCCTGAAATACATGCAAATTTATATATATAACTCATTTTGGATTCTTTCAACTGAACAAGCAGTCTATTTCAATTCAAGATGTTAATGCATGTACCAAAATGCAAGTTATAGAAGTAAAATATCTCTGCCTTGCTGGAACAGAAAACATAAGAATACGAGTCTATTTCTTCTGCCTTTACATTCTCTCTCTCTCTCAAAAATGGTTATTTACCTCCTTTTTCTGTATTTCCTCAGATTTCACAGGCTCCACAGCAACTGCTTTGATGTCATGATGACTTGTAGACCTAAAATACAAAAGAAAAAGTAAATGATAACACCACAACAAGAAACGCAATTTTTTTCTTTTCAGATCTTGAGCTTTGAGAACAGGGCATGCTAAATTCACATAATCGTGGTTGCACTATTCAACCCACAGTGTCGTCACAAGCTCACGATTCCATTATTATTTCTTTCAAAAGTAACATTTTATATGTAACAACAGATATTCTCACAGCTCAATTTCAGCATCTTTTTTTCTCATATCACATCTGCTCAAAACCAATGTTTCCATTACAATTTTTTCAAATAAAAGATAATGACAAAAATAAATAGAACAGCAGATTTTATGCTAAATACACACATACCTCCTGTGTCCTTTGATAAAACTAAGCTTGGGCGAAGCACTGCCCTCTTTCTTTTTCTTTTCATGCTCCAGCTGAGGATGGAGGTGTTTATTTGGCATACTGGGGGTGGATGTGATCACTAAGGCTTTCAGGGCCACAACTTCTGCTTGTAAAACCTCTATCTGTTCACAAAATATACATTATAAATAAAACCTGTCATACTTTTTCAACTTTATTGCACTAGAAGTGTTTACAAGTGCTTTGCTTTATTCAAAGAGAAAATTTATTTGCTAAAAAAAAAAAAAAGAAGAAATGGCAACCTTATTTGAAGCTTTGATATAAAGTTGATTAGTGTGACCCATTTTAACCACATTTCCACTGAAGTCAAATAAAATTTTAAGTTAAATTGTGTCATGTAAATTTTATGATCCCCTTCATGATTCACATCACATTTTGCCAACACTTCTTACTTAACCAAAAAGCTAGAAAGTCATTAAAAGCCCATTTCCTTACCTTAGTGTTGGCTTCCTTCAGCAGTTTTTCTGCATGCATCCGTTTGATATTGGCGTCCTGCACCATATTGTTTGCTTCCTAAATTAAGAAGAAAGAAAAAAAACAAATTAAAGAATTTCTTCAAAACTGCACTAACGTACTGTTCTTAATCAAACTGAGCAAAAAAATAAAATCCACTGTACCAATAATTCATGAATAATTCATCTGTCACATTTGTTGGACCATGTAAATAGCCATTTTTAAACAAACCCACAACCAGTGAGTGTAAATATGACTACTACTATTGTATGTTTTGAGTACTGCAAAAAATTTCCTCAAAGAGCCTGTTAACTTGTTGTAGGCAGTCTTTTCAGTGTTTCAGTGTTCTACAAATTTCTTCTGCAGAAATTGCTTCGTCTGTACTCTCCAGCTTACTCTTTGCCTTTGGGTAGAAAGTCCATTCTTCCATTTTTTATTATAATTATTGACTTTTAAAGAGCAAAATGAAACCATATATGAAATAAGGCTAAATAGCCCCCACCCCAACAAAAGCAATATTGCTGTGTAAAAAAAAAACATGCATAAGGCTGTACAGATGCATCACAAGGTAGAGGCAGTCCATCATTTATTATTACCAACTAATGGAGATCAATTGTCACAGACGGTAATTAAGATACCATAGCATATACTGAAGTGTGATGAAAACAGTCTGTGCCTTTGAGTGAATGTTAATATATGCTAGGGGAATGCCCTTTTTCAAGCCAATGGGATTTTCATGTGTGCAATGCACTTTACTTATAAGGAAAGAATAAATTCTATTCTGAATTTCTGAGAACGGTGTAATAAGGAAGATTTTATTCAGTCCGTTCGTTTGAAATTACAACTCTTAATGAGTTTTTATTTCATTTCCTCTGCATCCTTGATAAGTATAATTTGCATGCTCATAAAATGTTTTAAAGTTTTCATCACCTTTACATCAAATTCATATTTTTACCTCAAACAGACTTGCAGTAAGTTCTTCTAATTCTCTTCCCATTTGATCTCGCACCTCTAAAAGCTTTTCACATTCCTCGTCTTTAAGTTTTAACTCCTGAAAATAAATAACAATTATGACAAAAACACTAAAATCACCATGCAACCCCTAATTATTTGAGACCACAATGCACCTTCCAAAAAAGCCCGTACCAAGCCAGGCTAACTCTTGTGGTTCCCTAAATTATATGGTTATTCTTCCATTAGGTTATTTAGTATGCATGAGAGGACCTTTTATCTATCTTGTTTTCTGTTTATTCATGCTGTGGTACAGACTTGTACTAAACCCAATGGCCACATATTTCTTGTTGTTCATTTATGTCTTTTTTTTCCAACGAGAAATCTTGTGTCTCATCTTAAAAATCGATTTTCTTTCAAGGTGATAGAATGAAACTCAGAGGTGCAGTTATTTTGACTGTGGTTAGCCTTAACATTGTGGGTTTTCTTGGAATTACAAAACCAATATTTAAATTAAATGGTTTATAAAAGGTAATATTAGCCTTTTACATGCCATTTTCTTTCAGGTTAATACTCCTTCTAAAATCCATTTTATTCTTGACAAGATATATTAAAAAAGCAGGAGATATAATCAAACATAAATAATAATATATGTGAAGATTAGCCCTTCCTTGGTCGTTACTAAACTCCTATAGTGATATATGTGATTTCAGACAGAAATGTTGGAGTCATTTTGCAGACAACACCCTCAAATTAGATATAAAAAAAAATTTAGATGAACAATAATTTGCAAAGAAATTGTTGCATACGATTTGAATGATACTGATGATGATTCTTTGTAAAAATGGTGTATAACCATTGAATATATATGCAAATAGTTGGTCCTGCATTCACAGCACATGCTGGTGTAACATATTGAAAACTGACTTATAAATGTAGTTATAAATCATGTTGCATGTGAAGTATTATTATTCTCTATGCTTAGTAATATTACATGTTAAAGCATATTAGGGTACTAGTACCACCTAAAAAACATACATTGTACTGGAGCACAAATCAAGAATCCAATAGTATAACATGCAAGGACGTAAAAACAAGGTTTTCTGTTCAAAAACACAATGCAGTATTTGATCAATTAAGTAAGACGTCAATCATGATATTTTATGTAGTAAGAAATTACGGTACCTGTTGAGCCTTGTTGAGTTCGTCTTGCAGTCGGCCATAGGCCTGTTCTTTCACCTCCGCCATGGATGCACTTCTCCGTCTGCGGGGGTATGTGTCGCTTTTGAACTCACGCATGGTCACTTCCACAGTGTCTTCCAACTCGCTGCAACAGCATTAGAATAACTCATTTCAGATAATATTCTTGGAAAATTGGATTTTCATGAGATCGATGCATGGTAATTGGGAGCCATCAGTAGCCATAGAAGTAAAGGTCTTCCATTAGTAGTACACTGGTATATAGGAAGGCAGTTCCCATCCAATTCCACTGCTGACCTCTAGTTCCCTCAGCATTAAAAACAGTTCAACACTAGCTGTAGTACTCTAAATATTTCAATTATATTACCAGCACAACTACTGTTATGCTGAAATAGTTCCAAACAGGAGAACCTCTGTATTCCTGTTTGTATCCCTGTTTTTTTATGTGACCTCTATCAAAAAATAACAAGACAAATACAAAATTGCCATAATTATTTTTTTCAAATGAATAAAAAATAAATAAATAAGTAAATAAATAAATAAATATTAAATTTGAGTTTTATCAAAACTCTCATAACATGCTGGATTATATTAATCACTATCAACAAATTACATTTACCGTGGTATCATAATGACTCCAGCCAAAGACTTGACATTGTTGGCCAATTTTGGCCCCAACATGTTGAAAAAGTCCCTCATGATACCAGTCAATTGTTTTGCCAACTGTCTCCCACTCACTACCCAGTGATAGGACTAATACTCACAAAAACATATATATATATATCCAGTCTATTAACTCACACCCAGCTATGAGTGGTGACTTATCCTCCATGCAATATATATACGGTATAAATATATATATCGCCTGTCACATCTAATCTAATTTGATGATGCACCCAACACTTATCTTTTGCGCCCTACCTTCCAGACAAGCTATAAACTTTGAACTCTAATTGCTATAATTTAGCGTAAAGCTTGACAGGCTTCACCAATCCATTACCCTGACATTAATGAATTTTACTGTACCTTATTTTTCAAAAATAGTGCAGTTCTTAAGATTTTAAATTTGTTATGGAATGTTCAGAATATGACTGAAAGGTTGTAATGCAATGACCCCTTAAAAAACCACAGATTTAATCGAGTGACCACAACTGAACGTGAATATTTCAAGAATGAAAACAACTGATGGCTATCTTACCACTTTTCCCACCCTGGCTGCAGCCAGACCAGTTTTTTTTTGCACGCGAGGTTTGGTGGCTAGGGCGTCCAGTCACAGTTATGACTGAGGCTTTTGATAATACCTGTTTTTATTGTTTCCTTCACCATGGTACCAGGTGAAAAAGAACGACTGAGCCCCAGGCTTCCATGAGAAAATTACTAATCACGACGGAGAAATTGACGTGTCTGTGGGGAATACCCCTGTGCTGGCACGCCAGGTGAATTTTTAATAATGTACCATCTGTGCTATAACCAGTGGGGATTTGAAAGGGCTTAAGCAAAGCACTTTTAATCTTTCTTTTTTTGTATATATATATTTATCACAAAACTCAAATAAATGCCTGTCCAATTTTACATGATTTTGTCAATTTCTATTTGTTTACAAATTACAAATTGAAGTTCTGATGTCTTTTTTTCTTCAAATCAGATCATCTTTGACAAGCACATTTGTGAGAAAATTAGCATGTGAAAATTTTGGTTTTCATCCAAAGTCTTATTCATTTTTACAAGTAACAAAGCATGAATTCAACTCCCATAACTTGCATGCTTGACATGAAGTGCAAGGAGATTAACATAACAATACAAGGTTATGCATTCTTGAACTTAGAATGTACTTCATAAAATACCTGCATCTCTTTATTTTGATGACTCTTATACATTCAAGCACTGACTTAGGTGAAGATTCAATGTATATGGCAAGTACCTCCCCACTCTACCTAACAAAAATAGTAAAAAGAACCAGATAAAGAACTAATTTTTTGTTGTTTATTGTCCTAAAAACAGGATCTTTGTCAGATCTTATATCCTGACTCAAAAGCACTTCAAGTTTGTTAGTTTAAATTGCTGATAATGTTAATGCATTTGTCAAAACTTAAATGTTTTTGAAAAAGATTGAAATTCTCAGAAACGAATACATCATAATACATTTTTCACAGATGTAACTTAAATCCTGTGCAAGTCATTTTGGTCTATTAACTGATATCATTAAATTTTAAAGGGCCAAAATGCCCAGTAATGATATATACAGTATTTATATTGATACAGGCTCTATACTAATACCATTAACCATGTGATAAGATGTGATAGATACAACTGAAACATGTTCAACCTATTTACACTGACCACTGTCAAAACTTTATCTAGCCACATTCAACAACTATGATTGTAAATACACATTAGTTTGAATATTGGGACCTGACTAATAGAGGTAACATAGCTTTTTACATCAGTTCAATGAAACATTAATAAAAGAACAGTATATACCTACTGTACAGAAGAACTTTGAGATCCTCCTTTTTTTACAAAAAGTCCTGTCACTGTTTTAAAAGCCCAGTAAACCAAAGAGACAGGAATCTATGTACAATGAGACGGACTGGTACTCAAATTCAGCTGCTACATTTATATTTACCACACTGGTGATATCCCCACTTGTTAATGTGAACTCTGACACCCGCCATGAGGTGCAGAAACTTCCTAGTCCACAAAAACAGCATAATTGGATACCAAGGGGGTTTATTTTTCATCTTGGGACAAACTGCAAAAACAAGCTTTCATGATGCTAAATGAAATACTTCCTGATGAGCAAACTTATATCTGTACTTCCTGAATTTTTTTCTCATAAAAGGTAGATTGGGGAAAACACAAGATAATCTTAAAACATTTTCACTCTGAAAGTTAACTTAAATTTGAATGCAATCAGTCTGAATGAAGGTGAATTTCTTTACTTGGTAATTCAATTTAAGACAATTAGAAGGCAATTTGTCATTGACAAAACACATTTCCCTGCTTTAAGGACAGTCAAGTATTTGCCTTCTCTATATTAGCGAACTCTTACACTAGCTACTACATAAAATGGTCTTAACAACAAGGACTACTGTTTTGGTGCAGGTGCAGGCAACAGACTGACTCATTAATATATCACTGCAGTTGACCTTCCATGATTGATGTTGTTAATGTAATTACAATGGCAATATTGTCAAAGCAATAGAATGTGCTTCTTCAGCTCTTTCTCTGTTGTTCTTTCCAATTCATCACTATGATCGGATTACACAATATCTCTTATCTAACTGAAGTAAAAAATGTCTATTTAATTATACCCTTGGGGAAATTAAATCAAAGTTACATTTAACTGCATAACTTTCTGCATCAGCTTAATAAATTCATTTAAATAAATCATTTTAACAGAACTGTCATGAACTATTCTGGTCTCTAGACTCTTACCTTTGCCTAAGAACTTAGGTCTGAGATCGCACAATAACATGGTTGAACATTTATAGCTTAAACTCCTTTGTCTCCAACAGACATGCTAAAATTCCATAGAAATACCAGGTTAAGTTGAACATAGACAATACCTTAGCAGTACACATAAAAGTTCTTTGTCTTTAAAGACTTGTTGATTCTCTTTTGAAATCCTGGTTAACTGTAAGACTTTATATCAATACTATTGGGCAAAATATGTTTGTTCTGTTGAGCGTAGGCATTATTTTGGGCAAGGTGGACTCGGGTGAAACTATGTCCCCTTTAAAGCCACAATAACAAATCAATAGTGACTTTATGTGCCCTGTCATAACTCTGGTTAGATGGCACACATTACTTGTGGGGGGGGGGGGGGGGGGGGGGAAAGGAAAAAAAGGGAAAAAAAAAAAACACACAGGGCCCTTTTTAAATTAAAAATTTTTAAAGCCCTTGGAAGGGGGGGATTTTTTTTTCCCGAAATTGGG